>UXGD01002589.1:0-25159 GCA_900474315.1 Torymus auratus | reverse complement strand
ATGGAAACCTAACGTTTTGCGATGATTTGTTTTTTTTTTTTTTTTTGACGGAAGGGGGGAGAGGATTAGGGTAAAAGGGGATGGGGGTGGGGTAGGAAGTTCATAGCTGCGTAGGTTTAATGATGCGCGATGGGGATGAGCTTCTCGCCTTGGCCGATGGCTGGAAGTGGCGCCTCGACGGTGAGCACGCCGTCCTTGCTCAGGGATGACTTGATGGTCTCCGGGTTCGTGCCCTTGGGCAGCAGGAACTCACGGTTGTACTCCCTGTACACCGACTTCGTGTCGGTCTTCTCCTCGTGCTTGGCGTGGACCTGCGAAACAAAGATACGAACGGATTAGTTTCGTGAGCTTTTCAAGTTTTTTTTGAGGCGTGTGTGAAGTGTAAAGGTGGTATATGATATAAACTGTGGCCAGATTTATTATTCTAATAGCTTTGTATTATTAGACTTGATAAATAATTTCAGCCATTTATTGTCTATACGATAAGGGTTTGATGGATAATTGTGGGTATCTGAGATGTCTAAAAAAGTATTGAAAAATCAATAAGTCGACGATAATAAGTATATGATAGCTTAATTCCATATTTTTTAAGGTATAGTTTATCAAATCCAAATGATGTTTTAATTAAGAAGATATATATATATATATATATATAACTACCGCTTAAATTCAAATAATTACGCGCATTTCGTAAGAAAAAAAAAAATTAACGTAATAAGTATAATTTACAAATTAAATTTAGAAAATTACAGTCAGGTTGTCGTATCAGCCCTATTTTTCCAATTGACGGACTTACCAGAAGAAACTGTTCGATCCACTTATATACGTATAGGACTTCAATTAATGAAATCTACATCCTATTCCAGGGTCTTTGCAACTGAATCAAACGAACCGAAAAAAACTTTCATCGATCTTATACTACATATACAGTGTACCTTACATAACGAATTCTAAGAAACCAAACTATCGTCACTATATTACCATTACCACCCTATTACCGTAAACTCCCATACAAAAAAAGAAAAGAAATTATTTCCACCCAATAACATCTCTTTCCCTTGACCACACCGCATAACCCATACAATAGGTGTGTGTTATACCAGCCTCACCTGTGCCACGGGATCGATCATCGTTATTGCGGGCCAGTAGAGTGGCGCTCGCACGCGACCGTAATTTATTAAAACCCGCGAAGGCTCACAGCTTGAGCGGCAGTAGCGGCTAATCGAATCGAGCGACCCAAATGCGTCATCACACGCCAAATATCTCGCGTTCATAGCTATATATACGTTAAGGGTAGTAAAACGGCTCGCGAGATGTACGAACGGCTGAGTCACGGCGCGCGCTTATAATAAGACGAGAGATCCTCGAGGACGCAGCGATGTGGGGGCGTGGGAAGTTTCGTACAGGACGCGCATGCATGCGGATATATAGCATTGTTTGGCGGAATTCGAGAGGGAGGTTGTTTTGTGATGCAAGCTGATGAGTCATGAGCTGAGTCGTATATTAAACAGCTTCATTGAGGAGTGGAGTAGACGCGTCGATTGAATCGTGATACGGGAAGAGTATCGATTTCAAAGGGGTTGAAAAATTGCGCACAATATGCGGTGTTCTTTTGTTGTACGTTTGTGCCGGTTGATTTGTATATGATGCAGACATTTTAAGTGGATAACAGTTTATTTTTATACTTTCGTGATGTTTTGTCTATGTAGTAACGTGTCGGTATGTAGATATCCAGTTGTAAAAATAATATCAGTCGCTTGAAAGGCACTGATTTCCTTGGCGCGCAAATAAATAATAATGGTCAAATTATTTAGCATTAAAATTAGGATGTCTATATTCATAATTATAGCTAATCCTTGAACAGTCGACTTTGAACTTTACCCAAAAAAACATTTGCCTATATATAGCAGTTACGCAATATACCTAATTGCCATGTTTACTTTACAATAGAAAAACTCTTTCTAGTGAATTCCAAAATTCAAGTGAGTAGCTATATATACTCGCCGCGGTAGCGCAAAAACAGCCTGACGACATATTATACGCTCGAGTGTTTGAACAGCTGACTGCCGGTATGTTAAGGTCGTTAGAATACATCCGCGCATTCGGAATGAAACGACTAGAAAGAAATATATTGTACGATGGAAGTTTTCGAATACGAAATTGAAAACTCGAGTAATATACAAACGGACCTTCGTTCGAATAATGAGAAAGTGCGCGCGTGTCCTAGTTCGCTAATATGCCCATGAGAAAGCCATTCGTAAATTAAAGCGTTATTAAGCATTCCGCTCGATTGACGTCACTTCTGTTTCTGTCCAAGTAAATATTCTGTATGGATACGCAAATTAAGTCACGTTCTTCGTTATCTCGGTTAAGTTTTTCGAAAAAAACATAAATTCATTGTGATAAGTCTGTACCTATTTTAGCATAAACCAAAATCCAAATAAGTAGCTCGATGAAAGCTTCATGCGATTATTTATAATACGCCCACTACTGCAGCAAATGAATTTCAAGTGAAATTTTTCCCGGTATATAAATCCCCCAGGAGAGAGAGAGGCCGCCGCCGGTGCAATCACGCAACGGCTCAAGATGAAAGACTAATTGCCGACCGGGCGGGTTGATCGATCGTAAAGCGAATGAGGCGGCTCGGAAGGTATACGATCTCTCTTTCTCTCTCCCGCGAGACTACCAGAAATAAAGTGCGCACGAAAGAGAGAGAGAGAGAGAGAGATAAACATCGCGGGAGTGCAGAGTTCAGTGAAAGAATAAGTGCACTAAACTCGATCATCGGTCTCTCGCGAATATTTCGAAATGAAAAATCCCCTTATATTTGAGTGTTTAAAACAAAATTGAACGATTTTTATCATGTAAATTGAATTTTGTTATGGGATAAAGTTGTCTGTTAATATTACAAAACAAGTTTTGGATAATTCGTAAAATTTATACCATAAAGACTCAGATAACCAATGGATCGTTATATCTTTTTTGTTTTTATTACGAAATTTTTCTCCCCAGGCGTCTAATTGTATATTTGTTGAAAAAACAAGCGTCTCTAAAAATAGTATATTTTCGATAAATCCCAAGACACCGCTTGCAACACACACACACAAACACTAATTTACGGCCAATATACATTTCCCGGTCCCATAACGTCTCTCAACACAGGCCGCCGGAGAGAGCTACAACGAGGGGAACGTGCCATGGCATTCGGAGGGCACGTGTATTATATGCGCGCTTTTTCCGACTTATCCTTGAGGGAAAACTGGGTTACTCGTGTTTACGACTCGTTGAAATATATAGGACAGTGGGAGAAAGACGCGCCCTGAAAAAAGCGCGTCGCGGCGTCGCCGATCGATCGATCCCCATCGTGGGTGAGTTTGTTTGCGTCGATGCGGCGACGATCGTCTGAGTTGTTTGCTTTGTGGATGGGAGACGCGGGGGTTGAGGTATTTTCCAGGATTGGGATTTACTGCAGTAGGAAAATTTCTTATACTATCAGTTATTAAAAACAACGAAAATATCGTAACTTGAATGTTTTTTTTTATAGATGTACTGTGCAGTGAGTATATTTTTGCGCATAATTTCCATGCTGCGGTATACGTGGGGAAGAGGAAATTAGTTTTAGAAATAGTTTTCGAGCCGATCGATACTTTGTTACAATGATTGAGGAAGGATGTTTGTGGAAAAATGTTAAAAGAGCGCGCTTGTATATTCTACGAAACGTTCGCAGCGATATTCTTCGAAATGTTTTTTTGTTAACTTTTGTATACGAAAATAACTATGTGTTTAATAGTTATTTATAAGTTGTTTTGTAACGCGAAAAAACGTTTATAAATAATTTTCCATACGTTCGCGAACAGCGAAATAGAAACTTTTGTTATTATATATATATTTTTCCTTATACTTTTTTCACGACACACTTTGTAAATGCCTATCGATGTATTAGATATTCAAACTGCACAGCGCGCGGGTGTACATATAGTCCCGGTTGATGGCGCGAGCATGACTCATACACAAAAATGAAACGTTGCGTGTATAGCTAAAGCGTACAATGTAAGATGAATGAGCGAAGGAGCGAACTTGGGATTGAGCAACAAAAAGAGTCACGTGATTTTTATGTCCCGGGAGGTGTTCGTTTTTCATTAACGCTGTATTATATATTATACTTGTATGATGCTATTTATATGCTCTGTCCAATTTTCTAATCTACGTTCACGTACGAAACTTTCTTACACCAGAGGTTGAGAGCCATAGTATTATCAATGTTGCTAAAAAGCTCCGTTTAATTTAGATTTTAATATGAAATTTCTAAATAATTTTTTATTTCTATTGTATCTTTCCGTCCAAATTAAAATACCAATTGAGACTTTAATTACCACACGCACTGCGCTGATATATATTTCAAGAACCAAACGTCATTCCGAGCTACAAAAAAAATTATTCCACCTACACTAACCCATTCCTCTTTTCTGTCCACACCGCACATTCATCAACCATCACCCGAACCCCCATTAACCTCGAACCGCGTTCTCGACCCACGAAAAGACTTTTCCGCTCGCGCCTAAATAAAGTCAAGACCTCGCCGCGCGCCTGTCTACCTCGCTTATTTCGCAACTTGTCGTGTATATAGCACCGAAAAAAAAATATATATATATACGAGGAACCGGACGTGCGCATAATATATCTATATACGTGGCGCTTCGGGGCCGTGCCGAATTGCCGTGGCGCCCAAGTATATAGGACGATAGCCATACTCATCGCCGTATTTAGAAGTCCGAGATCTGTATAGAAGCGAGAGGAGGTGAACGTGTATAATAAATTGTGGGTGGGTAAGATGATGCGTGTGCGTTTTTTTTTAAGTTCGAGAGAGCGAGAGAGGAAAGGAAGGGAATGCGTTGAGAGGAATAATTGAGTGTGGGGGAAGTCGAGGAGGTGCTTGAAATTCCAAGAGGCGCGTGCGCGTCCTGAACGGGCCCGGAATTTTATGGAGAAATATATAAAGAAGGATTTTCGATGCACAGCGCGACCAAGACACACTCCGTCTTATATTTATTCAAGGGGACTTTTTAAATATTCACTTCTGTGAATGATAGCTATATTGTAATTTTTTATGTATTCGCGTCGCATTTTTAAGTGAGCTTCGATTCACATTTATCGTTATTGAACAAATCGATTATACTTATTTAATCCCGTATAATATAAAATCAATGCTCTTCTATACGCATATAATACGTATAGTAAATATTCAGCAATAAATGTACAACAATTGAAATACAATAATATATTTGCATCCGAATTACCAAGATACTTGTCATCTCATACCTCTCCGTTCCGACATCGACAACAAAGCTAAATTACACCCGTCAATCCATCACGAAAATTCATTTCATTCGGTAGCCGGCCGGCCTTCAACAACGACAGACAACCGACGTACACATCACCCTCGCCTGCACCGGAAAAGAGCTGCACGATGAGCTTTTCGAAAGGCCGCGCCCTCCATATGTAACACACACCCGAGTATAGTAGTAAATATATATACGCATGTTTCATGAAGAGGAGCGCACACGCGATCCTAATTGCATTACGTAAACTCTCGCTAACGAGTCTGCCGTATATAGCGTGCCGTTATCGTGATAGGTGCAATGATGAGCGCGGGAGGATCCGAGACTTTTTGCGATTCAGGCTGCGCATTGCGACGGTGCAGACTAATAGTGCAGTGCACAAGCAGGCTTAATTGAATGTTAATTGTGTACGGTGCGAAGATGTATAAAGGGTATATTAATGAGCGATCGGATTTAATTTTACTTGTCGTGTGGACTATTTTTTAGCTGGCGTTTCATACAGTATTGAGAAACCATTGCTGCAGGCTTTTATCTGCACGCGGAGAAAATATTATAGTGAAAATTATATACCATCTCTCTGTAATTGTAAATGTATGGGATAGACTCGAATTATCAACAAAAATTTTCATAATTTATCGGTATTTTTACCTGCACAAATTATGGCAATTTTTGTGGCAATTAGATCGAGAGTCTGTGGTCAAAATTTACGATCATACATGTAGCAATTTTTACTATACAAATGTTTTTTTCCGTGCACCTGTATCATAAACTCCTCCGCAATTTATACATTCTTAGAAGAATTGAAATGAACTGTATACAACTAGCGCAGTCTTATGCATACATTGTTCCCTTATATCCCGCACTACATCAAAGTCTCGGCAACCGACTCAGTTCGCATATTACCCCGCGAGGTGATCATCTACAAATGCGAACAAAAAGCGCGACGGCGAAAAATCCCCGTATATAAGTATATGTATTATCGATTTCCAGGGGGCGACGGTCGCGTGGCGCCGCGGTGGTAATCCTAGGAGAAGTCACGGGAGCGCGAAATCGCGGTCGCGAGCGAGGAGAAGTTTCGTAATATAAGAGAGGAGATATCGCGTTGCACGAAGGGTTTGTCTGCCCGGCTGTCGTCTTGCATATAGGAACGTTTCGCGCGGGAGTATAAGTATATTCTTAGGGAGTTTTATGGCTGATTTCGAGATTTGTTTTGTTTTTTGTATTAGAAAAGAAGAAATGTTTGGGCTGATTAGAGTAGGAAATATACTGTTGTGCGGGATAGATTAGGTTTTTGATCGTAGAGGATGTAGATTGGAAAAAATTATTCCTCGAGTGCGGATTTTCCTGACGTCATCAGCGGGGGAGCATTTATATACTCGATAGGAAAACCGCGGGAATCTACAACGTAAACTTAGACTCGGAATAAGGCCAACGAGATATATAAATACGAGCCCGCGTTAAATCCGCATCAAGTGGAAGAAGCAATGCACTCGCGTCTTAATCGTTTTATGTACATATATTTATATACGCACTATACACTGTAATACGCAGATCCAATATATATTCTTTCCGAAAACGATCTCTATAAGTATATACCCCCGAAATGTGCTATTTGTAAACATTTAAAATAGTTTCGCCTCTTCCGACTGATGTGTGAAATTTCGTTTGGATCACTCACGAAATATATATATATATATATGCACGCGTGCGCGAGCCGAGACGACGCGGCCTCGATACGAGACATTAAGCAAGGATGATGATGATGACGCTCCGTTTTTAGATTTTTCCATTGTCACCTTTTTATACAGGTGCGTATATAATAAGTGTATAATATACACCGGTGCTATATTACGCAACCCCGACGTTCGTGCAGCAATTAACGCTCGCGCACTATATAATAATGCGAGCCACACATCATATATGCGAACCGGATTAAATTATCAAAAGTATATATAATAGATGTCGCATGAGTTTCGAATAAAATTAACAGAAACAATCGTTCCCTCGTGCCGACAAAAAAAATCTCTCATCCCCGTATATAATATATAATGCACAAGACACGATAAGGAACGACACGACGTATATGTACATAAGTATAGGCGGCATTAAAATGATCAAACCACCGCGATATCTATACACATTTTCGTATAAAACTACGAAAGAAACGGAATCCGTCAGGGGGGGGGAGGGAGAGAGATCGTCGGCCGTCGCCGAAATAAGCGCGCTTGACTCAGGGACTAAATATAGAGTCGCGGCGTATAGAGCGGCCGCCGCCCGCGCACCAGACCGGAGAGAATTAGCGCGCGCGATTCTCGTAATGCGCCAAGCGGCCGTTGAGGAAAAAGGAAGAAGGCACGGTGTGTATATATAAGCTTCGCTAAGACGCTAACACGTGTACGAAGGACAGTGACGGACTGCTAATTGGCCGTTGGAGGTGCGAGAGGAGAGTGCAGTGGTGGCTGGATGTTTGAAGATTGATTGTGCAATCTATTTCGGGCTTGGATGTTCGCTGATCATGTGGAAAATAGGGAAGAACGTCTTTATATTATATAATGAACAATCGGATGTGTGTTAGTTACAGACCACCGTTAATTTTTGCAGTTAAAATAATTATTATGAAAAATCTATATATATTTTTCGAAGTAGATAACGATTAGTTTTCTATTAATACATTTTATAGACCATCATTAAAGCTAATTACACTCGTCAACTACGCTTACATATCCTGAAAAACAAAAAAAAAACACATTCAAAATTCATTCGCACAAAATCGATTCACTAGCCGAACCACTCGCGTCCTCCACACACACACACGCATACCAACTTATATGCGAGGATCGACCACTCGGTCGATGACGCAATTCGCACGCGCGCTGGCGTTCCCATGGTTCTCCAAAAGTCGCTCTTCTTGTTTTTTTTCCTTCTCCGTGCGCGCGGTCGCGCCACCCTTTAAAGGACCGCGAGGCCTGCTCGCCTTGACCGGGCCGAAACACGACGCACTACACCTTGCCGGGAAATTGGGAGCGAAGGCTGGTTTCTTATAGCGACGGTTTTGGGCGTTGAGCGCGCGTCATGTGCCCGGTTTCGCTTTTTTATTTATCGAGCGTGTGTTGCCAGTAAGAGAACAGCAGCCGGGTTAATTGATTCGCATAAGGGTGGTGTAATGCGTCGATCGGGCAAACAATTTATGGCTGATTAGTTGTATTAGCTATAAATAGCTGGCGGTAATATTTAAGTGATGATGGGTATATATATATGCGTGAGTGGAATCGTTATATTACTGCGACACGTCGTTACGGTAATATGGCAATTTAATTAAATTTTCCGAAAATACCCATAGGGTGAAAATGATAATTGGATGACTCTTATATATTAAAAGAATTGGCGAAACAAAAAACCGAGATCTTTCACCTAAATGAAAATTTGATTATCCTGTGGTGTACTTTAATCGTTCTGAAAAAAAATGTATATACGAACTATAAAAATTTTAAGCTTCAGTCGAGTTGAAGAAAAAGCTATGTTGCCTGCAACCCTCATCGCAGCTTAAACGAACGATCAGACAACCTACTCCACTTCGAGCCCACCCACTCGCGAGAGGAATTTGCGCGCTTCTCTCGCGAGGTATATAAGATGTACCGTAAGGGCGATCTTTCTGTCGCTTTTGATGCCACGGGTAAATGAAGCGACCGAGTCAACGACCCTTTACCGTCGCGCGTCTGTGTTCTTTCTTTGCCCTCCTTTCCGCGTGTCTATGGGCGTTTGTGTGCACACCGGGACGGGTGGGCGACTAATCAATCGCTTCCTTATTGTTTCCTTGTTGTTGGGAGGAGTGTGTTGGATCGATACGATGGAAATAAGAGGGTTGGGTGGATCATTGACCGAGGCGTGAGCTTTTTTTTTATGTAGTTGGACGCGGTTTCGAGCAGCTTTTTCGTTTGCCGCGAGGTTTTTAATTGGGTTGACCGTATAGGGATGACGTTGATAATATATTGCCAAAAGCTTCGTAGAGTACAGTTATAAATTTTTTTATCGTCTGGTTTTATCTTTAAAATGTACGACGAGTCTTGTACGCATCGCTTATTTGAGATTTAATAAACACGGTTGCGGCGACCGATTTGGCAGTGTGTACGTGATAATCCGGACACGGTTTTGCCATTATGGTATCGATTTTCGATCGATATTAAATAAACGGTTAACAGATTTCATTATACTACCGTTATAAAATATGCTGGTGTCCCTTTAAACGCGGGTAAATACAAGTTTGATCGATTTCGCATACGAGAAAAAAAATGGAATCTCTCATCTCCTTAAAAAAAAAATTAAAAATACGTGTCCCAGTAAAGATTATAAAATTCATTAAATTTACTGAAATTTCAACAAACCCTAATAAAATACAATCTACCGTAAAAACTTAAGCACGAACAATGCAGAATCACATCAATAAAGCCAACCTACAACAAAACATATGATACAATCCCGTTCCTTTTCTCGGCCCCCCATTCGATTCCGCACGCGCGCGCGCGCCGAAAATCTGCCTCTCGCGCGCGCACTCCACAATGCCGACATTATTCCGGAGCGTCGGCGTGACGGCGCGGCAACCGTTATTTATTTTCGGAGCTGGTTATTTCGAGCGGTCGAAAGCGAGCGAGCGAGCGAAATTCTCGACGCTTCACGAATCGTGGAATCTCGTATACCTAGTCGTTGAATATTTTTTGGAAGTTTGGTATAATCGTTGGGAAGGGTTTCTTTTTTTTATGAGGGTGAAGTGATTGACACGGAGAGAGGGTTGTTTCTTTCTTTTTGTTTTTGGGGACGGAAGTACGGCATTTATATAGCATTTTATTAATAGGAAATATATTTTATAACGACGATCAAGGCATGTTTTTCTAATTCAACGTTTTACTGAACTATAAAATTAAGAAACTATATATAGGTATAATAATAATAAATATTTCTCTTACAATATTAATACATTCGCTCGAGAAACTATAGCGGCAAGGTTTACGACGGTCTAAAATTAGAAATATTATCATTATTCTGCTTATTAAACACATTCAACGTTACTATTTGAATTATTTCCAACCTATATTATTTCAATGTTTACAACGAAGCTTTTAGCGCGTCGCTATAATATTTAACGGCTACCCTGCCGCTTGAAATTCCTAAAAGAAAAAAAAAACCTTTTCACCAATCTCTATTTTTAACCGCGACACGTGATCGACACTCTGTCGAAATTTTTTCTTCTTCTAAAATTCGATACACAATACCGCGTTCAAACGTTTCCCCCAATACATCATCGGCCAGACAACTCAATCAAAATCAACGTCAATAACCCCCTACACCACTATACCGAAATTCCTCACTATATACATAATTAAAAAAAAAATACATCTGTCTTTAACGCACACTACAGATAAGGATAACATAGTCGTGTCTGCTGTATATGTATATCTGGCAAAACGAGATTCCGCGCGAAGAAGAGTCTGCCAGGCTACACACACATGAGCTTGCGTAACCGTACTCTTCTCGCGTATATTTTCTCTCGCCGGTCTCGGGCATTTACATATACGCGCGCGGAGATCCACGCCAAGAGATATGACCCAGTTTCAAGGCGCGGCAGTAGCAGCAGCAGCGTATATTATAGATATATGAAGTCTCGTGGATTTTTAATTGACAGTTTTCGGGGGGAGCCCCTCGCGTGTGAGATTTACGATTTCGAGTCTGGTGCTCACAGTTTATAATACCTGGAGGTTTATATAGTGTTGTGTATAATATAGGGTGCGGGATGAGAAAGGAATGTGGCTGCTAAAAGTTCGCGACGATAAAGAGAGGAAGTTTATAGCGGTGTGTTTTCACATTCGGAAGGCGAATGAATGAATTTATAGAATATTTAAGTAAAAACACTATGGTTACGTAATATGCGCTAAAGAGTAGTTCATTGGAAGTATATACTCTGCATTGAAAGTTATTCCTAGAGTATTAACATACATGCAGTCTCGCGATCAATCAACGTCTATTTGCGAATCTTTCTCGCGAATGCCCGCAATGGAAATGTTCAATTTTATGCAAGCAAACGACCCCCTGAATAATTTTCTTTTTTCTTTTTTAATTGAATTATAATGCTTATAAATTTCAGCTAACCACGTTCTTTCTCGAACCCAAAGAGTGAGTGTACACATATGTATATATAATACTCACGAGAAGCTTGTTGTCAACGGTCTTGACGACGATCTCCTCGGGCGTGTACTGCGACACGTCGAATCTGAGCTTGAGCATCTTGTTGTCACCCTCATCCTGGATGAGCGGGCTGTTGAGGCCGTCTAACCAGGTGTTGCTGTCGTGCTGGGGACTCAGCGAGCTGTTGTGTGATGACTGTGTCGTCGTGCTGCAATTTTAACGAAAACCAAAAGTCGTATGTTAGTCGAGGTAAGTTTTGACGAGGTGAAATAGTATATATATATTTGATGTAAGGTGGATGAATGATGACCTAAGGTCGAGAGAGGGTAAGTCACGTCTATACTGGTGGTGGTGGTGGTGCTCGTCGGATGCTGCGTGATGGGTTTGTGTGTACACATGACATTGGTTTAGCGTATATAGTTGACTAATATTTAAGAATAATAATTTTTGAACCATTCTTTAAAATGCAATTCTTTAAAATCCAATAAAACGGTACATACATTGTACCAAAATATTTGGTTAATTTTAAAGCGTAGATATATATACACTTTATGCTAAGTAATATATGCAGTAATGGTCCAAAAATGATTATATAGTGCAGCATACGATACATGTATAGATACGAATATATTACATGTATATTGCAGTGTCTCGTCGCCTACTGCGAATCGGCACTCTATGCATGTTTTATACACAAGCAAAAATGGTGGCGAGTATATAATATATATAGCTTACAACTAAATTGCTAAAATGAAAACAAATAATAAAATAACTATATAGCGAAAAATGGGGGGAGGGGGGGAGGTCATAAAACAATGAGGTGCGTGGCTGCGTAACCAAATAAAGAGTTGTCTGAATGAATCGCTGATGGATGTACACTGTCCAACTGAAACAATGAGACGGCGACGATTCTCTACTGAACAACTAACAAAAGCTAAAATATACATATAGGTATGTAACTAAAAAAAAAAGCATGAAGTGCAGTGTAAAGTATGAAAGCCTTTTCCCGCAATGCGTGCGTGAGCATAATATATATTAATATGGAGTTTGCATCATGCGTGCACAAGTAGAAGCGAGAGTTCAAAGCCGCTTTACACAACCAAGGCTCTCGTGCATTGCTTTGCACACGCAAATATATATGTATAGAGGCGCAGACAGAGAAGCGACAGTTGGTGCAGCGGGTGACAGCTCTTTTTTGCTCCTTTAACAGGCGAAAGATACATTATTATCTTTTCGCGTATTGCGACTACCGCGGAGTTGTCACCTTTTGAAGCTGTCGAAGGCGGATCTCATCGTCGGCTCCGTTTTATTACTGTCCCAGCCCTCCGTCTTGGAGGTGGTTGATGTCCGCTGCTCGCTGCTGCTCGTGTGGTGCCGGCTTTTCGTTTTTTTGTTTTTTTTTTACAAGTTTCAGCCACGAGATAGACAGAGAAGTAGCGCAGCGGGTCGGTGTTAGTGCGTATCGAGGTAGTTCGGTTTTTAATTTTTTGTTTGTTTGTTTGTCCACGCAGTTGTCGAGCGCAACACATCGCAAGATATCCCAACACAAGACGTGCCACAGGTGAGGCGAGAGACAGAGCAGTTAATTGGTTGGATCGGGTCGCGCGCCGAGGAGGAAGAAAGAGAGATAAAGAAAGAGATAATGCGGTTATTATTAGTATCGAGGGGGAGACAAAAAAAAAAAAACAACTCATGCTGAGTTTTTGTTCAGAGTCAGAATGGTTTCATTATATATGTAAGGGTTGTTAAATGAACTTCGTTAATCTATGTGAATGGTATTCTTTGATTTGGAAGAATATTTATATACGTTTCCTTCTACGGTATAATATGTGAATATTGGTAATTAAATAAGTACGTTCTTTTCAAATATTTTTGATGTGTATAATGAAAAGTTCTGACGTCTGAATAGAAAAATATTGACCACAATATTTTGTACAAGAGGTATGGGTGCATCAAGTATTATATATATAGAGGGATATATGCAAAGTAAATAATTGATTATAGCATTACGTGTGACTAAATAAAAAAAATATTAATCCAGGTATATCCTTGCACTTTATATAAAAAACATATCCATTTTATAAAGAAATTAATATTTTTCAATTATTTACTTTGTTCGATAATCACTTTTTCTTATTAAATATATATATACTAATAATTAAACGTACGCACTAAAAGTTATATTGATAAAAATGTAAAATCACAAATAAATCAAACAAAATCCAAAGTAAATAATTCATTAGTGCTGCGCATAAGTTA
Organism: Torymus auratus; assembly: GCA_900474315.1. NCBI lineage: Eukaryota > Metazoa > Arthropoda > Insecta > Hymenoptera > Torymidae > Torymus > Torymus auratus. The sequence goes on along the minus strand of UXGD01002589.1, from coordinate 11,384 downwards.
TGTATAGCAATGGGTATTTAATATATGTACACTGTTGCCTCATATCTCAACAAAACTCTCCCCTATGACACTATATTCTGCGCCCGCGCCAAGGTTGTAGTGAAATTCGTCACATATATATACGCATCTCATAAATTCAAAATACCATCCCCAAACGTCGCTCACCCCCATTTGAAAACTTATCTTTCTTCGCCACAACCTCACCGCGGACGCAAATACCCCTGCGGACATATATATAATATGTACAAAACGAGAGGGCTAGAGATACTGCAGCGCACTATGTACACATATGTATGAGAAGAAGGAGAGGAGAGAGAGAGGGTCCGGCCGTATCCGTAGAAATAGCATTTTGAAATCGTACACTCCGAGACTCGCGGCTTCTGCTAGTCTAGCCGCTAAGAATAGTATGGGGCTCAAAATAAAGTTCAAGTTGAGAGAGAGAGATATGCTGGGTGTACTGCGGTAACCGGAAGTCTATATGCGAGAAAGAGAGAGAGAGGTTGCCGACCCGAGTGCAGTGTATATAGCGGGGGTGGCTACAAACGAGTTGCCAGGGCAAAAGGTTAACCGAAGAGGTGAGCGGAGGTGAATGTGGGTTGAATTCGTGATGTTTGGCTTTCTCGAAGAGAAAAGGAGCTGCTGCTTTTGTTTTGACGTACCTATATTGAGGAGGAAGGGTGGCCAGTGTTGGTTTATGGGCTCTGAAAACTTTCTGCTGCTGTCAAAGTATAATTATAGAAGTATAGGATATATTGTTACGGCAAAATGGGCTTTCTTCGCACTTATATATACAGTGCCCAACCATTAGCATCGGAAAATGGCTTTATTCTATGACTCAGTATCCAGATTTATAACACCGCGGCCAAAAATAGATAATGCAAAATATATTATCAATTAAGCCAGCTCGATTCGGCGCCAATGATTCGTCTTGGTGCCACATTAGGCCGCGACACTAATTCCTATATACTGTTTCTACTGCTGCACGGCCGTGACTGCGTTTCGGCCATTCCAAATTCATCGATTTTCTCCTCACCGACATACTTGTGGCAGTTTTTCATGTACGTAAAAGAGCACCGAATTAATCACCGAATCTCCAATGGCCATCTTTCGTGGCGAGAGTATTACAGTCGCGCGTCCTCGTTCTGGATGACGAACGCTATAGGTGCGCCCCTTAAAAGTGCTTTGCAGCGGGCGTGGCGCAGAAACTTTTGGCCCGGACTTGTACATTCCGAAAGCGTTTGAAAATTGCGACCTCGTACAATATCAGACATGGATGTATAAGAGTGGACAGCTGATTGGTATGGGGGACGAGGTGTTGCGAAGTGCGCGCCTTGTGGTCGAGGGAACGAGTTATCGCTTGTTTCGATCGGCATCGGTTTATGTAGGAATTGCTTTTAATTTCAATCGACTTGGTTATTCTTGTTTCACAAAAAAAAAAAATCTTTTCTTCGACATCTTTTATACCTCTTATTATCCCTAACGATATAAAGCCTTGAATCATATATTCCGAAAATGTATATAACCATGCATGCAAAAAAATGGCCTCTTCGCTGTCAATCCAAAGATACCCCCCGCACTTACGAATTAGCAAAATTTAATTATAGCTCCCCTCCCCCACATCTAAAATCGTACAGCGCACTCAAGTTCAATCGAGCACGACCGCTCACCTCGCGAGAATTCGCCTTCTGCGCGCGTATAACTAAAAGGTCAAGAGGAGCGCGCTGCACGCTAATCCATCTCTGGCACGCGATCGTTGTATATATATATATAGATACGCGCACTATGGCAATTACAGAAACTGGACTCTGGCGTCTTTTTCGACGATGCTTAGATTTCTCTTTGAATTGCTTAGGTGGTGTTTTTTTTTTGGTTAATGGGAGAGGAATGAGGTCGCGAGGTCGGTTCAGGTTAATGCGGCGAGTGGTAAAGTGCCGGCTGATGTTCTATATCTATGTGCGGCGCAAGTGGTTGATCGTGTGGCACGGCATCGAATGTTGATGTAGCTTATTAATTTCGTTTTTTATAAGTATATGTGTTGAATTATTAAATGTAGTGAATTAAAAAGCGCTATAATTAAACGTTTTTTGTGAATATTTTAGAGACATTATTTAAGCTCTACCGTAATGATCTAAATTTATATCTTTCAATGATACCTCAGACTTGTTTTACCGCAGGAACTAATACATTGTATGCACTACAATATAAAAACAAAAAAATTGAGCACCACGATAAGCGGCTTACCGCATTTCACGCGTTCATCAATTCTTCTTCTCATTCAATAAACATACCTAGGTATATATAGACATATACTCATGTTTGATTCAATTTTCCGCAACAGAAAAGCTGCACGACTGCTACGCTGGCGGTCTCGCCGATGTATATATATCGTCGCGCTTATAACGTTATAGCCGTAGGGGACGCGACATTATACTTAATTGACAGTTCATCGAGTTATGCTCTCACGTGCGAGTATAATGTGTGCGAGCAATTTTTTCCGTTAATTACACGCTCTAGCGCGCTCCTGATGCAATCTTGCGCTGGTATTATTATATCAAAGTCGTCCGATCGCGAAGAGACCAGGAAGATTGCGATGTTTCGAGTCGATGTAGTTTGCATACATGTAAGAGGTGGAATTTCAAGAAGAAGAAGAAGCGAGTTAGTGTGCGTGATTTGAAAAATTTATTGAATGAGAAGTGGGAAGCGATGTCTGGTAACGTCGGTTTTAATTATAGGTATAGCTGCGGATCGCGTCTCGGAAGTGTATGTGATGCTTATTTATCGAACAATTATTATGTTGTGGAATTTTTTGTGTGTATAGTATATTTGTGATTTTGACGTGTCTGTCACTATAGACAAGTACATGAAGTTCATTATAGTATAGTGTTTTCATTATACGTTTAGTTTCTATTTCATTTTTTTTTTCTAAGTGTATAAAGACACGTCACTGATTTTATTGTATTGTATATATATTTGACAAAGAAGCTAATAATTATTTTTTCATATATAGGTGCACCTCAATTTTACATTGCAATACTGTAAATATTTGAACGCAAAAAATCACAATAAAATTGTATTTCCAAAAGCTATAAATTTAAAATAAGTAAAATAAAGAGGTATATCTTTACTATTAAACTGAAAACTCGAAATTAATTAAAATATATCCACAAAAAACAATCGTTCCGATCACCATCGCACGCCTCCCGATGAAAAAAAAAAACATCCGCAGAAATAACGCATTACACCTACCGATACTTAATGATAGTCTTGTGCCGGGGCGGGTACAGCTCCTCGTCCAGGATCATGATCAAATCTCACTTTATACCACGTATATATATATTACTCAAACGAAAAAAAAGAAAAATGTTATCACGCGAAATTCTACAACACCGAGGTACTTTCCTGTTCCTTCAGCGATGCTGGAAAAATGACTGCGCAAAACTCGGCTCCTGCCGCGCGCGCGTTGTGTTCTCTCTCCAGCGCACGTGTGGGGAGGGGAGCTCTCGATGCTCTTTTTGCATTAAGCGCGTGCTTATATATATACGTTTGTGTACATACGTGCTTGAGTTACGTGAAGTGCGCCGATTGTTCGCGCGCGCGCGCGCGCGAGAGAGAATTACGTCATGGCTATACGAAAAAGGCATCGTCCACGTGCGGAACAAGACGAGCCTGAAGATTTCGGTGCGGTTTTTTTTCTTTTTGTTTGTTCTGCGATTGTGCGGGTGTAGGTGTTTTGGAATTTAATTGTCGGAGTTTGGTGGGAATCAGATATGTAAAAATCAATCGTGCGTGCGGTGAATATGTTTATGTCATTGATTTTTTATTAAATATATTGTAAAGTGGTAGTACCTGTCAGGGTCGTCGTTGGTGCAATTATATACGTATACACACTTGGGATTGTAATGGCGCCCCGCTTTTCGTATATTTGCTCATGTAGGAAATAAGTATAAGCACGCTATTATTACGTTCCAAATTATATATTAACCAGGCTGATTATTATTAACGAGCGATGAAAAAAATAAAATTACAGGGGCAATTATACACTATATGCTCCGAAGCAAAAACGAGAGTTTTCGACATTTCGAGAGCGGCCGAAAATTTACGCGCGCGAGCAGTAAACTCAATTCCCTGAATCACTGCAGGGAGCTTTATAACGAGCCCTCGATACCCCTCGCACCCTCATTACACATATATATATATATATATATATATATATAGGACATTCTCCGCAGAACACACACTGCGCGCAATATACTCTCGGCCCCCCCTGAAACTCGCTCTCGGGGATAACGCGCGCGCACGTTCGGGGCTCCCGTTGCAATTTATGGGCCTGCGCCGGTAATAGAGGACGAGGATATATATATCTATCCTAGCGCAGATGTTACAAGGTCGCGCGGAGCGAATAACGCGGACGATCCTCATCGCACCCTATATATGCGCGTGTATGTATACGTGGCGATTCTTTTGTATATGCGGCGCGCGAGGACCGAAATAAACGTGATCTAATCGGCACGGTGATGCTGCTGCAGTTGTATGTATACTGTGTATAGAGCGCGAGATTGACGATAAACATTGGCTATTTTGACGTGCGGCTTTGCAGAGCTATATATGCGCGCGAGTGTTTCTTTTGCAATGGTAGCGATGATAAGGGAAAATCTCTGTGTGATATTGCCGCGGATTCTATATACTCATATATAGCGCGAGCGACATATATAAGGTTTCCCGTTATGACTGATGGGGGAGGTTATACCGAGTGAGAAACGTTATTATATGATGTTTAAAAATAACGTTATGGTATATAGAGTGACGCGTTTATCCTAAATGGTCTGTCAGGCCTATACGTTGGTCATATCATTGTACCGCAGAGCAGTAAGTACATTCATTCAGGGTAAACCTTGGCGCGCGCCTTCAAGTTCGCGCAGTGAAAAATGAAATATAAAATTTAATAGTTCCGCGTAAACGAAAACGGACTTTACTTTAACAATTTTTACAAGCTGTCTTGTCAAATTAAAGCCTACTCTGAAATTCTCGTCAATTTCTTTCCTATAATTTTACCCGCAAACTACCATACTCTTGTCACCTTTTAACTACACACGTGTACCTACATAATACGCAGTACATAGCGCATCCGCATGCACACGTCGTCATCGCATCAGCGTACACATCACACGACGTGCAATCATCGGTCAATTGAAAACCGACACCGCAGCTGTCAGTTGAAGAAGAAGAAGCCGGGCGCATTGTCCGGCTACTACTACTACTGTATGCTGCGCGTGCTGACGATCGGAGCGTATCGGACGGGATCGGTAATTCAATCCATCTCTCTCACTCTGTGTCGAGCGTTCGTCGTCGAGGCCAAGGTTCTAGCTGCCCACTCGGTTCAGGACGCCTGAGTCATGTATAGCGTCATATAGGTAGCGATCCATTCAGCGACGCGCGCGTATATATAAGTGTGCGAGTGCCATGCCTTTCGTCATTTACATTTTCGTGTACTACGTCATTTTTCGGGGAGGGAGGGAGCTGGGTATATAGTGTCGGATTTACGAGGCTCAGCGAGTATGCACGTTATGTATACGTATAGTGCGGGGTCGGTTGATGACATGTGGAAGATGGGGAGCGAAGAATTATTTATATGTATGCGTATGTGTGGAGCTGGTTTATAAAAAAAAAAGATGGAAGAAATTTCGTGTCTCATTTTTCATTTGAATGAAAAATATATATATATATTTTTTTCTATGTGTTAATATTGTTTAGTAGTAGTAATTTATCTTCGTACCGTTATCCTCCATTTCCCAGTATAATTTGTATGTATATTTTTCATTCGAGTACATTGCTATACGTAACAATTAATTCAATGTTTACGCACGTTATGTGGTATTTTTATTACTTTTTTGAAACGTATAATTATAACCGTGTCAAGTTTTATCTCTCTTACTATCTTATCGGGAAATTCAGCGACAGACTTGTATAATTAAGTACCTACGTGAAAGTTGAATAAACTCGCGAGTAAGCTAAAACAAAGTTCAGAAAAGACATTTTTTTGGGTAAAATTTCAACGCAGAAGATAACGTCTAATTGAATTTCCTCATTTTACCGTTGTTTACGCTCTTTTTGCATCGATCCCATCAATACCTTATTATGACACACGACACCAGGCTAAACGTCGAAAGCTACTTTTTGAGGTCGCACTCCATAAGCAGTATACATCATATCGCCTCTTGACACGATCCCACCATAAAAACGACGCGAACGTACAACGCGCGGCCCATAAAAAGAAGACTCATCTGATTTCGTAACGAACGAATGACGACGTGTCTTACCTCTAAAGCAGATAAAACCAACGCTAAAGCAATCTATAAGGGCGGCTAAAAACCTTCCGTATCTGACTCAACCCCCCCGACGAGGAAAGAAAATCTCAAAGCCTGGGTCGTTGCGCAACCTTATACTGCACGCGTGCTGCGCGGTACACAAACAACTCTCATCGCGCATGGCCAATTTGTCGGAGGCCGAATTCCCGGCTCGAGAGAGCGCTCCCGGGAGATTAAAAAGAAGGAGGAAGAAGAAGAAGGCGCGCGAGGCCGATAAGAGACGCCCGTATTATAGCGCTTAGCAGCGTGCCAGAAGCGAACTTGTTGCTGGGCGCTCTCGTTGATGGACGACAGGTGATGGCCCCTTCGCGCCGCGCGTCTATCTTGTAGTTTCTATTTTTGCGCGAGCCGCCTGCGCGCGCCGCGGGTTCGCAGCTGGAGGAACGTTATATAGATCACGGATTGGGAAGATTGGATTTTGGAGAGGTTGGTTCTTTTTTAGCGCGCTCGTGATGACTATGATGGCTGGTGGTAGTTTTTTTTTTGGTTTTTCTAGTTTATGGTTCGGTATACGCGCTTCTAATTTTAGCTTTTTTTCTTCTACATGTATAGTGTATAAGGTGTCATGCGATGGAGTTTAGCAGTGGTTCGTCGCGAGAATAATATAAACATTCGCGTGATATAATATTATTACATCGCGAAACACGCGCTTTATAATCGCTATAAAAGGCTAAAAATATATATTATACAAGGTAACTAATCGCAAGGCTGATAATAAAATGTCTGCCAATTCAATATCTTATTTTTTTTTTTTGTACAATCGCGATTCTGATAAAGCCATTTTTTTTTACATTCTCCGTTTTTTTTGTGTGTCCCGTTGCAATATCAATTTGGTTGGTTATGTCGCTGGATTAAACCGAACCGCGTGTAAATAAGAAAAGAGATATCCGAACGAGAAATTCCAAATTAGCAGATTTTAATTCATGTTTTTTCAAGGTTTACCTAGTCTTTTTTATCGCTCATCTTTACGACTGTCTTTTTGTCAAGATTTATTTAACAAAAAAAAAAATTAACTAAAGAACGTTAATTAAAACTCTAACACGGTTTGGCTTTTAAAAGCCTCTTAGGATTTATCGTCTCTCCCTCTCTCCGAACAAAAATTATTGAAGTTTCAAGCACATCCACAACACATAAGTGCATCGCGCGTATACATACATATGCGCGTTCACGTCTCCAATTATCTTTCCCCCTCCCTATATGCTGTTTTGCAATTCAAACGCCTTCTCTTTGCAAATTTTTTTTTCTCATTCTTCGCGTCCCGCATCCTCGCGGGAATCTTTCTCTCTCTCTCTTCTCGAAAATACGATCGTATAATGGCAGGTTGTACGGCTCGATCGATAGAATCGGAGCTTATAAAACGCGGCAATTTGAAATGCTAATACGGGTTGATCTCATTTTTTGCATATAGTATTCCGAGTATATGCAATAGATGATGCAAAGAGAGTCTTTAAAGTTCCAAGCTGCGGGTTTGAGTACATAGACGAGGACTATAGAAAGTCATTAAAGAGGAGGGGAAGAAAAAAAGATTGTCGCTATAATGAACTCAAAATTGATGAATGAAGATTAACGAATTCTCGTAAAGTATTGACATCTACGGAAAGATAAAGTATTCATTACTCAGGGTACGCTCGAAAACGGCACATCAAACGAAATCTTCATTCAAAACTTTTCAACCACAAAACTCGAGAGAGAAACCCTTCGTCGCGGACGAAAACGCAGAAGGACACACATAGCGGGGAAAGGAAGAAGAAGACACGCACGCGCGCGGGGCCGGTGGAAGGAGTAGCCTCTCTCTTTCTCCTTCTCTTATACACTGTACATATAAGTACACTTGCGGGAAAAGAAAAAGAATGAAAAAAAAGAGACACTGTTAAGAAGTCGAGAGATATAGAGGTGTGTATATAGCCGGTGCGTACCTGGTAGTGCTCTTGAAGAAGTTGCTCTCGCGGTTCATGAGCTCGCTACGGAACCGCGACATCTCCTCCTCCATCTTCCTCATCTCAGCGTCGAATCGCTCGCGTATGTTGGAGAACTCGGTGTCGATGACGCTGAAGTCGCCCAGCTTGATGGGAATGTTTCGCTTGATGCCGCTGTCCGCCATTTTTTTCAACTCTTAACGATATGTATATATATCTGTATACAATACTCGCACCGCACGCACTGGCACTTTGTCGCCTCACAGTGTGGAGACTTGGAGCCGATGAAGAATAATAATAATAATACTCTCTCGAGTGTGTGTGTATTTATATGTATGCGTGAATATATGGGAGGGGATATATCGCACAACTGTCGTCGTTAGCGGGGCACTCGTGTAAGAATGAGCGCGACTCGCCGGCTGCCGCCCCTTAAATAAGCGCTGACGCGACGCCCGCGCTCTGTACGGAGAGCGCGCTCGCGTATATGAACCGCGAGTGCGCGCCGCTTCGGGGACCTTCGGCTCTTTCCGCGGGAACGAGAGAGAGGAGATATGCTCTGCGCGCAAGCGTCGAACCTTCACGAATATGTGCGCTCATGCGTGTGTGTGATGCTGCGCGCGCGGGTGGATTTTTATATATAGGTATATACTTACCTTTCATTTTTCTTTTCTTTCTTTCTTGGGTGTATAGGGTAGGTTTTGTAGATGTGCGAGCGTTTGCGTGGATTGATCGACATGTACGGTATATATATACATATAGGTTTTTAGCGTCGCGGCGAGAGGTGTTAAGAATGCAAAAAAGCGCTAATTTGATTGATGATTTCATCGGTGCCCTGATTCGACCGTGAGTGTAGAAGAGACTTGAATGAAATCGAAAATTATTTTTTTTTGTTCGACTTATTGGGATTCTATATTAAAGTTGGTGAATAAAAATATTATTTGAATGTTGTTATTAATAATTAAGCATTACATAATTACGCAAGGTCTCATGGATTTCATAATTTTCTGTAAGTGGTATATGTAACAAATAATAAAAGAGAGAAAAAAACCTGTTCTTTATGACTTTATTTATAATATTCAACATACGCATATGAGTTGCAATAATATTTTTGAATGCGTATAAGTGTACCTTGAAAGAGAAGTTGTATTATTTCTTAATTATCGCTATTTAATTTGTTCGACGTAGCATTAAAAAGTAATTGTTAACAAGTACTCTAATTAACATTAACTTTATTTTTCTCAAGTAAGATTTTTAAACAACTTGAAATAATTTTTTTTAAACATATATTGTAACAATTAAGTTATTGATGATTTAACATGCATTATGATGTCAGAAGTAGATTTAGAAATAATATTTTCAATATAAATGGTAATATTTAAAAATAGTTTGACATTTTATAATAAAAATGTTTAAAAAGGTTAGTGTCGTTATAAAGTTCTTTGAAAGCTATTATGTGTACGAAATAGGACTGTAGTCGCACTGCTGACGTGCATTAACATTTTTATTTTGACACATATAGCCGATTGTAGCCAATGCTTGGTGCAGTTAACGAATAAGTAATAAATCTTTTAAAGTAACTACTACACCTATAGATTTTGGTAAGCTATGTATTACATTTATAGTCTTTACAGCCGCAAACATAAAGGTCGAAGATGAATACTTTCGTTATATAAAGTAGACTTTTTTAATATTCATTAAAATTTTTCACAATTGTTACCCTACGGCCATTTATAAGATATTTCGTATACATTTAACGTAACGTGAAAAAATAGTATTATAGTATTATCTTTCTCTAAAACTGAAAAAAAAGTTTTAAATGCGTTTCCATAAAAAAAATTAAAATTATTCGCTTTTGAAAATTATGCATTGATTTTCTTTTTATAAAATGATTCGTGAATACAAATAATACTATTTTACTTTGAAATAAGCCTCAGAAATTTCGGAATTTCATGTCTTAAGCTTATTTATCTAATATATTTACATTGAAGTAATCGGTTTTGGCAATATCTTATCATTTGAAAAATAAAATACAACGAATGTATAGCGATAAAATTTTTCTTGCTTCGAAATTTTCAAATCCCAGAATCAATTAAAGCCTGCATATAACCGGCTGTTCGGGAAATAAAAATTGCTGTTTACAAAAAGTTGGAAAGCTAAAAAGATATTCAATGTATGCGGGTTCAATGCTGAAAAACGATCATTTCTAGAAATACCAAATTTTTAAATTCACTGAATTTATAGAATCATTAACATTGTTATTGGCCAAACTCGAAATTCCAATCCATGCGTTTATTTATATACAAAAACGAGCTGTATACAATAAAACTATTTTCATTCCCTACGATCAAAACACATAGCCCATCCTAAAAAAAATCCTTCTGGTCCTTTCTGTAACAACTTCCAGACGTATCCGCTACCACACACACACACACACACACACACATCATTGCTAACCGTTGCAGTTGTTAATTCGTGCACATGCTGCATGCACGCTTGTGCATCTGCCGAACGCGCGCGGCCGCGAGTAGAAATCAAAGGACGTACATGCTATATAGGTGCCAGGTGCGATATATCGCGCAGGTGGCGTTCGCCGTATTATACGTACGCGCGTGCATGTGTGGCTCGAGCTTGGATTTTTAACGAGTAGCCAAGAGATTTGCAAGTTGACGGCGACGATATACATCAGGTATATGGCAGGAAACGCGTCGTGTGCATGCGCCAGTGGTGTATAAAGTCGGGCGATGGTGTGGTGTATAATAACTGATGGGGGGCAGCTGTATATTAGGGTAATTTTTAGTAGTGCTAGTGAGTTTTTTTTTAGATAATTTTTAAACGTTAATAGACCATCCTGGAAATTCGATTCCTATATCGGAATTTTAAGCAATATTATTCACCACTTGGATTTCAGACAAGTTAATTTAGACTTCTACTGTCATGAATTCCGATGGAAACTTAATCGTCACAAATGTTTTGAGAAAATCTGTGTCGAACTTTTAAGCTAAATTTCATGACTGAATTTTATATTCGGACAAACAGTTTTAGACCAAAAACTATTCTGAGCATCGGTGATGTGTATATATATATATATATATATATATATATA
>UXGD01002588.1:0-25163 GCA_900474315.1 Torymus auratus | reverse complement strand
AGGTAAGCGTATTTCATAAATCGGTCTTGGGGCAAGTATACGAGGGGTCTTATTAAAAAATATTTCAATGCTTCTTATATCCTCATCGAATTTCTCGTAAATTTATTTTTATATGCGCTATACGTTGATTTGGAAATAATTCGGAAAATGAAGTCTTTCAAAGTTTTTTAATAACGAGAAAATATTACTTTGCTGTACAATCGTAGCTTGGTACAATACGCAGCCGCACAAATTCCTATATAATTAAAATAACGACTCGGGAATAAAATTTTCCCGAGCTTACATGCAACAGCGATATATTGCTAGATATATATCACTGTAGATATTTTTAGGAACTTTATTAGCATCATAAACACACTCGCCACATAATGTCACCTTCAAAATACGCAGATCCTCGACCAAACAAATGCTCTTCCCGAGATAAGATAAACCAAACGAAAAATACATCGTTCCATCATTCACATAACGCGAAAAAAGCCAACCAGTCCTAAAAATATCCCTCCCTTAAAACTGGACATTCATCACACCATATTCTCCCCGTCAACCCCGATCTACCTAATCACCACCATTGTTTTCCCTCGCATCGCGAAACTCGAGCAACAACCCAGGGCATACACTTACCGACACACACACACACATAAATTTTCAAAACCCTCCGAAAATAGCTCTCCCTAATCAACGCCGGCCTTCTCTCTCCCTCCGGTAAACAAACCACAGGTGGTTCATTTCAGTTCAACCCTCTCCCGAAAATTTCATCAAAACTCTGTCCCTCCTTCTCCCTACCCCTCTTAAATCATCCCCACCCCTCCGCCCTTCAAGAACAGCAAAAGAGCCGAAAAAAAATCCTCTATCCGTGGGCAATTATCCGCGTGCATTTTTCCGCACCCACATACAGCACGCGCCGGGGGTTGCGCGCGCTCGCTGAGTCAGTAGTGGGGGTAGGGAAAGAGAGAGAGATAGGACAACGACGCGCGGTTCGGCACGCGCGCCGTACAGCGAGCCTCAGTTTCCGTCGGGCTCGCACCGCCGACGCAGGTGATCGCACACGAGCTTTCGTTCCTTTTATCGCGCGCGCGTATACCTATGTGTGTATCTCTCTGACTATATATAAGTGTATACATACCCAAACGCTGTACACACGTACTCGCGGCGCGCTGGCTACTGTTTTCGGTCCGCGTGTTGTTTTCTCGTGTCCGTGTGTAATAATACATGTATGTGTGCTGGGATATATAGAGAGCAGCGGAAAACTGGGCTTCTAGGATAATTTCGCGAGGAATGCAGTGGAAGTGGGAGTAGCAGCAGCAGCAGCAGCTGAGAGTGCACCTGGTAAATTGTCTCCGCTCTCTCGCCTTCTATTCTGTTTCCATTCTCACGTGTGTGTGTGTGCGAGGACGTGCAGCACTCGAGCGCGCACTGCAGCCGGGCTCTAATGACGCGCTCGCGCTCGCCTCGAGTGTGTGCTTTTTTCGGCGCTCTTATTATCTCTTTTGCTCGGATGTAGAAAGGGCGAGTGAGGGGGCAAATTTCCTTCCTCTCTGTCTCTTTATGTCTGTGTCTATATACGTATGTATGATGTATATAAACAGCGATCGAATGATACAAAGTTATATGCTCGATCGTTTGTTTTCTCTCCTCGATGTTGCAGCGAGCTCTTGGTTGTTGCTGCTTTTCTTGCGGCCAAAGTTTGCGTTTGATAATTGAATGTTGGACGATCGCGCGCGGTAGAAATTGCGGGGCTCGCCGCGCGATGAGGGATGACGGCCTTGGGCTAAAGTTGATTAATTGCGAGGGTATCGTCGTGTATTATATCTGGAAAATTTTAAGCTAAGCTTTGTTCCCCCGACTCTTCAGAGTTAAATGCTTTTTTTTCGTAAGTTGATTTTTTTTTTTTTTAAGAAAGTATCAGTTTTTTAATTCAATTTTACGGAAATTCGTCTTTATCATTTTAAGTTGGCATATTTTATATTAAATATAACAAAGTTTGGAAGTTTAAAAGTGTAATTAGTTTAGCGATGCGCCTCGACTTTAAACGTTGCGGGGAAATTAGATAATTGCTGGAAAATGTTAATTACAGTTTTATTTTCGTACTACGCGGAAAAGTAACTCGTCGGCACGTACAACAATTTCATAACATTTTTAACGTACCTCACAAATCAGAAATATATGTGAAAGTAAAGAATTTCAACTACGTGCTGCGAAAAATCTTTTCATTGCTATTATGCGTATTGTAAACAATTTTAATAAATGATAATTTACTCATTTCGTATGGTAGGTAAATGTATAAAAATGATATTGCAAACTAACTTTTCTAATCAATTACACAATTAAAACTAAATTTCTTAAAAATAACTGAATAATATAAAAATGCATAGAATAAAAAATTATTGAGTATAAAGTTGACATTTTTATAAAAATTCTGAAATTATTTTCCATCAAAGTGTATACAAATGCGGAGCTATTTTTATCACTATATTTTTTCTCACAGTTTCTATATATCTATTGGCAGAAATTGACAAATGAAAATTTCTTTCGTAACTATAGGAACAATCTATGTATAACTTCTATCAGCACTTATGTAAGAGTTGGTCTTATACTAATGACTATAATTTATACTATACAACTAAATTAATCTGTTCCCGTCACAGTTATCACATTCAATTACAACTTTTACTTCAATTATTGAAAACTACGTAGGTGTAGTAAAATACTTGAACTTATTCCACATTAATTTCTATTTAAAAACCTATTACAATAAATTCCCGAAGAAAAGAAAAAATCATTTATCGTAAAAAGGCTCCATACCCTCGCTTCCAATACACCAGCAGCAACAACAAAGGCGCGGGATACGCCGCCGCGTGACTAACGCGTTCAATTTCGCCTCTCGTCCTATCGCGTCTCCCATCGACTTACTTACCTCGCACGTGAAAAGTTTGTCCGTACCTCCCGAAAGCCGAGCGTCGAACGGAGGGGCCGACGACGACAGCAATCGTCCTTTTGCCACAGGTGTAATGCTGCTACAATCATTCTCTCTTTCTCTCTAGTCTTAAATATTTCACGCTTCCTCCAGCTTGAAGTGTAATTTCTACTCGCTGAATAATTCCCGGCTTTAATAATTGAATTAGCATAGGGCCTGAAACTTCCATCGGCGAGAGTCTTCTTTAAGCGATAAACGAGTTTTTCCCGCTGAATAAAGTATGAGGGAGAGAGAGGGGCGTTTATGATATCAACATTTTCTTTTTCGTCGCGTCTATTCCCCCTGCGCATCGCCGTCGTTGATATTACTGCGTTAGAGCCGATGTGTAGTGTGCGCCGAGATGGTAAATAGTTGATATAAGTTGTCAGCGCAATCTATCAAAAGTCGCGCGTATGTGTACGATGCGGAGGGTGGAGAAGTGTGGACGGAGCGACAAAAAGATAATTAAAAGTTTCTAAAATTTGGCACGTTGATGGATTCTCGCCGTTTACCGTGTCTCTCCCTCTCTGCATATTTAAATTCTTTTTTGCAGCACATCGGTTTATTCTGTGTACTGTAGCGAAAAGTAATAAGCGAAAAAGTGCTAAAATGATTAAATGACACGCGTATATCCACTCATTTATTATGTCACAATACACACAGACAGTAAACAACAATCAAATTTCATAGTCCCACAGCGTTAAACAAACGAAAACAATGACTGAAAGTACAGACACGCGTGTCCAATAAAAAAATCGAGATCCCAATAAAAATCACCGATAAAATCCTTTGTTGGCACACAAACACAGACGCACGTACGCAGCCTATCTCTCGTACACAACAAATCGCAATCAGTTTTTCATTATGTTTGACATCAAACACAAAAGTACAATAAAATTGAATTAAAACGCGGCTCGCCTCGCGTATATCTTCGAATCCGACCTCTGATAAACTTTATCTTCCGGAAAGTGCATTTCATTACATACACATATAAACGTGGGCGCGAAAAAAACAGCATCTCGCAACCCCGATGATAAACGCCTTGATCGACCGAGCGCGCGTCAATATATAGGCCGCAATATCGCGCGGCGATTAATGCACACACACACGTTCGGTGTGTGCATGCATGGCCCAGATTGCCACCCCCGAAAAATCAACTGTTCGAAGCAGCCGCGCGCGCGCTATTCGCCAAGGCAAATATTTCACGCGCCGCATCGTTTCAGTGATATATATGTTTATATATACATATACACATACACAGCCTAGAGAATGTCGGATTTTATTTGTCGGGACACCAGGGATCGCGTGCTGGAATTCGAGAGCAATCGAGGCGTGATTGCAGCCGCGCGCTCCTTTTTTTTCTACTCTGCCTAGACCTTTCCGCGTTAAAATTCATAAGACCGTTTAATAAAGAGCCCCTGGGCAATTTATTTACAAACCTTCCTTCTTCGTCCTTTCTCTCAGTTTGTAAAGCGAGACTACGCGACGTTGTTATATTACAACCCGGCGCAGCGACGCGCGACGTATTTCAAAATACGCTCCCTCTATTATGGTGTATGTAGATACAGAGATATATATAAGGCGACGGGATGAGTCAGCAGAATGGAAATTCATTCTTCCTTGAGAAACGCTGAAGATTCAAAAAGGCATAAATCGTTGTTGTTGCTGCTGCAGCTTGTCTGTTTGGTTTACACGCTGTGATTCGAGCTGTGATTTCGTTAAATAAATAGCCGACCTTTGAGAGATTCTTGTTTTAGTTTAGTGCCAGATTTTGTAGTAATTCTAGTAAAGTGTTAGATTTAAAGAGGACATTTTTCAAGCCGATTAATTTTTAGTAAAATAGGAAAAGTATGTAATGTGAATGTGACAAAGTTTTATAAGGTATATTACTTCTACTTTATATTTTATGAAATGCCATTCAAAAATCCTTCTCTAGACGCTGACATTTATTCTGAAATAACCTTAGTAAAATGTCACATAAAAAGACTTTGAAAAGTACCCACGTGTAATGTCATTCGACGTTATGCTATACAATACTGCATCTTTAAGATAGCTTCTCAAAGCAAAAACTGGCGTTTTCACGTTCCTGCTTCTCTCGTTTTAATATATCTTTCGTCGTTCTAATGGTTTTATATCCACTTTAATTGCTACATGATGTATTTGTCTAGCTTAATTTCAGAAATTACTATAGGATCAAAGAAAGAGCATTAAAAAGAATGAAACATAAATTATGTTGGAGTAATTGTTCCCAGTACCTCGTGTTGTGAATTTAAGGCTTTATACACATTCATCTACATTAGATCTTGAGTTTTAATTAACTCTTTATTTACCGCCGACGCATTTCCGTAACTAGGTTTGTTTATATGTGCTTTGACCACTATTTATATAGAGTATTATAGATAGATTAATTACCTTTGCGTGTCTATTCAAATACATTAATCAGACCAAAAAACCTTTGAACACACATGCCTTTATTCGACAAAATGAGGTGACTCGACCTAATGGTACAAAATTAAAATTAAACTCAGATTTTAATTTAAACTTTGAACTAAAAATAGCATTAAAATTAAATTAAAAACTAGAATCTTTGCATTTAAATATAGACCCAAAATGAAATTAAAACCTGGCAAGCTGCGAGAAAATCTCCGACATAAATGTATTTAACCTTCACAAGCGCTCACCATTTCCATTTGTATATCAATAACCAAAAAGTTAAAATAAAAAAAAAATCCATTTATCTTTTTTCAGACCGTACTTTCGACCCACCCAGACCCAGCCATCCCGCATCACAGCAACGCCAAGCCTTAAATGAGCGTGGCGGAATCGCGTCTGGACGGCGATGGCGACGACGTCGACGGTGCCCTGGTACAGTAATCATGAGCGCGGCTCGACGCCGGGCGCTATGTCACTGAGCAGCGGCTCGACGACCACGACGACCTGCCCGCCCAGCAGCTTCCCAGACAAGTTCCAGGACTTCTTCGCCGCGCTGAACGAAGACGTCGACGATCTGCCGAGCATGCTCGAGGATAAGCTGATACCCAGGTAAAAGGCTACCTTTTTTAGTCATTTTTTACGTATAAGTATGTTAGTTTTAATTACCATGTAGGAAAAGCATGGGTGATGAAAAGCCCTTACGTCAGAATGCCCATGAATAATGTTAATTTTATGAGGCAGACAAAATGACTTTCCACGAACGAAATTTATTTAATTTGAAAAATTCCCGCTCGATGGAAGAGTTGATTGTTGTCGGGATATTCTACGCGTTTCGTGAAAAAATGATATCGAATGGGGAGAAAGACTGAAGAGAAGAGTCATTTCAAATGATTGAATTAATAAGAAATGCGGTTAGGCAAAATTTATGGTTGAAATTCATAAAAGAAATTTGAATACAAGCTTAGAGGTTTACGAAAATCTCACATATAAATCAAGCACACGCGTTCTAGCAGTTTTATTATACACGGCGCGGGATTATATGCGAAGAAAAAAGCGTTCCAGCTTATAATAGTACGGGACACTTTTTACGGCTTTCTAAAATAACTTCCCACTTTTGTATTTACGGACTTAACTTCTACATTGTTAAGTGGGAAGAAGCGTCTGGCATTTCAATGATTTACAGGGTATTTTTATACGCGAAATTTCGTTGCTATAGCGGGAGAATGTATAATAAATATTACATGATGGTGTTAAAAAATTATTACCTCGGAATGCGTTATTAAAACTTTTTTTTGTACGATAACATAAAAAACGTTGAAATAACAACGTCGCGATTAATCAATATTCACATAATTTCCTGTTCAGAAGATTTTCAAACTCTCATTACTCACCGGGTGCTGATTTTATGAATATCAACGATAAATGCGCCCGTTATTAAAGCATCATTTTACGAATAATAAACAAACAAAAATATATGTTTCTTTGTTCGCATGAAAAATTTATGTTATAAAGTAGACTGTCAACTAAATCTAAATGGAAATGCGACTTCTTGGTAAGCATTATGAGTTTTTGATTCTGAGGAAAAATATTTGCTCGTGATGTTTTTCAAAGGGCACGCCGGAATAATATGAGATTTGTTGTCACAAAAAGTGAAGACAAATTTTATCAACTTCGTAGTGTCGAGATTCAAAAGTCGTCTGTTTCCACCTAATTTTATGGAAACAAACATATTAAACGATTTTTAATTATAATGATTAATTCAAAGACACTCGCGCACATATAATATCCATTCAATTATTAACTACACACAGAAGAGGATTTCACCGCCGGCAGTTGAGGAAATATTAATGGAATGTGTTTCAACTTTGTACAGTATATGTATATATGGCTCGGAGCAGGTTCCCGCCTATTGTTATTACGGATGTGCGGTGCCGATATATATCGAAGTTTCCGCGAAATTATAAGCGACGAGCAAGCGGCTGTGTTGACCGATGAAAATTGAAATTCTCGCTGACTGTATTTTCCAGGACTCAGAGTCGAAATTCAATAGGCCGCGCGTAAGTTCGGGGCTGCGAGAGAGAAATGATTTTCGTTTGTTTATGCATGCAGCACTTAGAAAGTATTTGGAGTTTGGTATAAATGACAATAGGAGGGTGAAATATCACTCATTCTCGGTTCGATCTTGGCTTTAATGCTATCATTTTTCTGAATTCTCTGAATTTTAATAAAGTGCACAGTGAAAAAGAAATATTTACAGTTAACGATTCATTTGCTTGAATGTTCATTTTATTACAGGTCAATAGTTATTTACTTCAAAATCAGAATATATAATTATTGTAAAATAATTTTTAGTATTAATACCCCACGATTTTAATGTAAATTATGTTTTCTTTTATTGAAATAAATTTGCCAGTCAGTTTGCAAAATAACCATCATTGCGAAACAAAATTATTTTGACAAAATTATTTTAAAATAGACGATAATGTTTGGCAACGGAGTTTTAAGTATCTGTAATCAGTATAGGCCCTCGATGTAGTCCAGTAATCGGGCTACACAGCTATACATTTTTTATATTTGGAATAACATTTCGTCTAAAAACGATGGTAAATGCAGCTTCCAAAAACACCAGGTACATCCCTGCAAATAAAAGTTGTAGCGCGCTGCTGACGCGCTCACTGTTTGCAACATCTTCATACTTTTCTTTACCTATTTTTATAGGTTTATGGTTTTCTAAAGGCTAACTTTATCGAAAATAAGTCGATTTTTATGCAATAACGTTCGAAATGATAAGGTTTTTCTTATTATTGTTATTAAAGAGAAAAAAAACTTTTATTTAGAGTTTAAAAAATGTTCATCGATTGGTTATATTGATCACATCAAAGCTTGTCAAATTGTAATGCCACTTATATTTGTTTAAAGTATAAATAATATAATGCCAATGAAAATACATGTCATAGCTGATGGACGGTGTACTATTTCATGACGAGATTTAATTTTAATAAAGTTGTTTATTAATATAAGTTTATTAGATTTATATAGTTCCTAATATTGTATTTAGATGTGTTGGTTGAAGCTAATGGTAGACTATTTTCTTTTAATCTTGAATTTTCAAGCTAATGGCCATTTTTTCTACCAAGGGACTGGGTTTTTTTCAATAAAACACCATGTTTGTATATTTGTATATTGTATATTTCTCAACGTTTCGGAGATTTTAATACACGACTTTATATACGATTTTTATACTGACGAGCGGATTGTTGCCCGTAAAACATATATTGACAATTAGATTAATCTATCCTGAAGAGGGAGATGTATTAAAAATTTCAAAACGTTGAGAAATATACAACATGGTGTTTTATTGAAAAAAACCCAGTCCCTTGGTAGAAAAAATGGCCACTAGCTTCAAAATTCAAGATCCTAATATTGTAGTTTATAACTATTATTTATTGTTTTTTAAATATGCATATATCTATACATTCTTGTACTTTAAAGATAAATCATAAAATTGAGAAAATCAAATATAAGAAAATACAGATTATACAAATTTTATACACTGAGAAAAAAATTTCTTTGATTCAATGAAAATTTCTTTGCGGGCAATCCATGAAATATTTCTTTGAATCAAGACAGTATTTCTTTCAATGAAAGTAATATTTCTTTCAACTGAAATTGATTCTGCAATTGAAAGAATATTACTTTTATTGAAAGAAATATTGTCTTATTGATTCAAAGAAATATTTCATGCATTGCTCACAAAGAAATTTTCTTTGATTCAAAGAAATTTTTTTTCTCAGTGTAGTTAAAGACGACATTGTTTTACTACAAAGGAATATTCATTTATCAATATACAAATGTCCGTTTGTTATAACTATTAGCGATGACTCTTAATTAAAGATTTCTGTGTGTGGATATATGAATTGTCATAATCAAAAATAGCTTGTAAGAGGTACTTTGAATTCTAAATACTTATTATCGCTTGAACCTTTTAAAAAGCGGAAAACGTCCAATTGCTATCAGGATTAATTTATTATTTTCTTCAATAAACACCGATTGATATTTCAATTCACTCCAAAAATCTTAAATGTCGAATTGAACCTATTTCTCCTCTAATTTGAACACCGTCTATATACTTGACTTCTCCAAACAAAAGTTATATCCACCAGATTTCATTTCATCAACCCTTTTCATTTTTACTTCATCCCGATCAGCAGCCCACACCTTACATCCGATACGAAACTGCGCGTACACAGCTACTCGTCCCAGCGCGAGTGGAGAACCGTGTTCCGGTCGTTGAATTCGGATTGTAACCGTTATCAAAATGCCCAGGGCGCGCGCGTGCGCCGTGTATACACCGCAAAACGAATTTCGGGTTATGACAGCTAGCAAAGTGGCCTTCTCTCTCTCTCTCTCTTTGGTGGGGCAACTCGGATTAAAGTATCTGCAGCGAACAGATGTTGCGAAAGCTCTTGCTGTTCCTGGTAGTGGAGAATACTAATCTTTTAATAATTTAATTATCTCTTTTTTGATAACGAATGGGTTTTAAATGCTGTGGTTTCGGGTACTGGAAAAGTATTTTTCGTTTGGAATTTGCGATTCAGTGAACAATGCGCGCGGTTAAAGTAAAATTAGCGAATTGCGCGGAATGTTTACCAACTGCCCATAGTTAGCGCGCTACCGCGCATTTTAACGGATGAGAGTTTTTCGACGAATATGAAAGTGCATGATTGTTGATGTTATGGAACGTAGATTATTTTTTTTTCAAATAACCACTTTCGATACTTAAAACATCATGTCAAAAATAAATCTAAATTTACCCTTTACTTTGCTTACTTTAAAAATGTCTAGAACATTCGTTTCTGATTCAGCGTCGACGAAAGTTCGTTTCTCCGACGAATACTTTCGTATTAGATAGATAACGTCATAAAAAGGCAGATAATCCTTCCGTGACAAACAGATCAATCGGTATCGGCAGAAATTTCTTTTTCCGGCAACAATATCGCATTAATAGACCGAAGGCCAAACCCCCGTATACCTAAAAATACGCGAATTTCCTTACGAGCAGTAAAACATCGTCTCGAGTGCACGCGACTCTTTAGCGAAATTAAGAACGTTAGCTTTGGCCTTGTCAGCTCGCGATCCGTTCTCTGAAATCTCACCGAGAAAATT
Organism: Torymus auratus; assembly: GCA_900474315.1. Classification (NCBI taxonomy): domain Eukaryota; kingdom Metazoa; phylum Arthropoda; class Insecta; order Hymenoptera; family Torymidae; genus Torymus; species Torymus auratus. The sequence continues at coordinate 14,611 of UXGD01002588.1, read as the reverse complement.
GTTTTCCCGCTGCTCCCTCACTCTCCTATGTGTATAAGATCCGACGAACAAATTGCCGGGAAAGACGAGGATTTTCCGCGTGTAATTTATTCGCTTACACAAGCGCCGAAAAAGCCGCGAGGCTACGTCGGAATCTAATTAGCCACATCAACCGCTACCTCATCGATCTATAATTAGTTCTACTAAGCGCGCGAGCGTCGAAAATGCTGCTCCAAAGGTATAAGTATGTATACAAGCGCGGCTGCCAAATCCGCTGTGCGTGCGCGCGTGTAAATACGCGAGCTACAAAGCCTTTGAGAGCGCCGGAAAATTAATCTAATGCCTGTGTATGAACTGGCGTAAGTATAGTCACTTTACCATCTCGCTTGCTACGCGCCTGCAATATACTTACTACTATATAGGGAAAATGTATCTATATATTCTTGTTAAGAAAGTCGGCGCTGATTAGCGCGGGGGAAACGGATTTCCGTCTGCGAGTCGCTCGAGGGCTCAATTGAGCAAGAAAGACGGAGTCGCTGGCGAATTAGGAGATTGGCAATTAAGCTGCTATTAATCGAATAAAACGAGGCAATTCCCGATATTATTTTTATTCTATACCCATCGAAATTCGATGATCGAGAGTTAAAATTAAGCGCTGCAGCAGCTGAGACTATTGTGACGGCGCGTAACAATAACAAAGGGATAGCTATAGATGAGTGAGAAAGACGGATGGATGTAGAGCGTGACGAAGAGACAACAGACAGAGTAGTTACGCGTATTATATACGCGCGAAAATCTCAAGATAGACATCACGTTGTTGGCCGTAGCCGTCGTTGAGCGTGTAAGTGTCGAAGTCTCGTTACTCTTGGACTTCCCGATTGGCGACTCATCAATTCTTATACCGCGCGGCACTTGAGCAATACGCGAGACTTTGACACGGCGTCAGTGATGTGTGAACGAGCGAGCGAGGAAGTGCATATACCCGATACTTTGTTTTTCACCGGTTATTGCATTAAGATCTTCGTCAATGTGAGTTTTGTTACAACCAAAGAGTGGATAATAATAACTGTTTTTCGGGATGATGTTTATGGCAGAAATTTTCACGTGCCTGCGTATTATATATCTGTTACAATTATACAAGCGTGTGAACTGGGTCAACGGTTATAAAGTTGGATTCGGTTATACGAAATTTAAGCGGGAAACAAATTGACCTTTTTTTTAAACAGCAAGCAAACTACCTCAGTCGTGACTTTTTGCTCTCCTGGAGAACGCATTCATCCGGCTTCCGAGTGTAACGAATGCAGAGACATTTGTTTACGACAATGATATTACGCCGTAAGCCTCGTGTGAATAATAACGCGCTGATATTATTCTCGAGAAAAAAAATATGTGTAAGAGTAATAGGCTTTGCTCTCACGTGTGGGGGGCAGCCCTGCAAGAAGCGATATAAGTCCGCGATAAGCTTGTTTTCCTCGCGTCGCGTAGGTGCATACTATTATTTTTCAGTGTCATTTAAGTATATAAAAAATAATTCAACAATTTTAGCCCGCGTTCTCGTGTCAGTTGCACATAATCAACAAGGTCTCAGGGTCGAAATCATCGCAATTATATCAATCTCTTATCTTGATTAATCGCATTTTAATAACAGTGCGCGCGAAACGAGTCCAATTAATTAACCGATCCTATCCGAAATCTACTCCCCATTAAGCCGCTATATTACTTTCGATAAAAAAAGAAACTTCCCGCCTCACTCACTTACATACCATTTCCACGCGCGAGCAGCTAAGAGAGCCTTTCAAACTCGCATTACTCTCCCGAGTATAACCATACCATACCGGCGCACTTCGCCGCTCATGCATCAGCAGCATTCCGAATATCGACTCTCTATTAGTCTCGCGTGTCTGCGGGCGCCGCGCATGCGTTACGCAATTACGTTATAACGGCGGGTGAATCACGACGGCGGCAATCGAAATTAATGGCTTCTTACGGTAGCCGCCGACGACGACGACACTTTAAAGCTCCGAAATCATGATAAAGTGCGAAAGTTTTCCCGAGACGTCGTTTACCTACATTCGAAAAGTGCGGTAAGGGGCTATTCCATAGCAGTGATATTGTTATGCTTGGCGCGGGTAGGTGATGACCTTAAGGTGGGTGAGAAGTCGGCCGGTGCATTATTGTTACGTAAAGGAGTGTCGAAGAATGCTATTATATGACGAGGGGTACGTGGCATTGGATTTATAATGAGATGATGATGATGATGATGATCGCGGCTTGGTAAACAGGGAAGCGGTCGATGCCGATTGTTTTCATGTTGGCGGTATGTTTGGTTACTAATATACGTTTCTGGGTCTTCAACAATTTAATTATTGTATTAAAAATTTAGTTGTTTTACGTTTTATTTAAATTATAAGTTGTACATTTTATTCGTATAATTATTTTTTTTATCATATTTATTTACATCAATGTTAGACAGTTAAAAATAGTGGAATAATAGTAAATAAGAGGTCAATGACCCACATGCATTTATTTACAACAACAAAAGCATCCGTTTAAACAAACTCGACAATACTTATAAACAAAAGAAATTAGCCCCCGTATAAAAGCCAACTTATAACCAGCTTAGCATTGAGCTCCGGTGCAAACGTTGCCAGCGTCCCCTTAAAAAGCTCGATCTGACTTTCAAAGCGCCTTTCCTCCTCTCTCTCTCACTCTCAAGAGACAAAAAAAAAGACGCCTCGGCAATCTTCCGGCGCTCGATCTTTAATCTCCGGGTATTTATGCATACACGAGTGGAATCCTAAATTAGAGCCGTTCTGTCTGTGTGTACCTGCTGCCATACCAGCTCGCGCGGACCTTGAGTGCCACTCGTGCGATGTCGACGTCGTTTTACGGGAACGCTCCGGAGCTTGAATTGCGCGCGATTGCCTTCTTCCGTGTTCTAGCTCGCGCGACGATCTATATAGCTTGGCACGAGGCTGCTTTGCGCTTTCTCCGCGGTGAGAGGCAAGACGAGAGGTTTGTTTTTGACAATAGTCGTGCGGATCCGGATGAATGTGGAGTGGGGTTATTTTTGTTGCGAAAGAGGCGAAATTCAAGTATGTCGTAGACGTTTGTAACGTTTACGTACATACTTATGTATAAATGCTTTTGTAGTATATTGTTGAAAGTGTTTACACAATCAAATATTTTGTACCCGAATAAGTCTTTTTTGATTTTATATATCGTTTTGCATTCGAGGTTGAATTTTATTAAATATGTCGGATTCGCATTTTTATATATATACGGACTGTGATAAATCATGCAAGTTGATGGCATTTCATTTTTCAGGATACATCGCTTTTAAATTGAGAGGAAAAGTTTTATTATCGGATTTCATAAACATTATTTATAAACTCAATTCACGTGCGCAGCAGTCGTTTCTATATCAATATACTTGATTTATGTTCTATGAATATACTTAGATCATTTTTTTTTATTATTTTAACTTTATATATATATATACCTCTAGCAACAAAAATAAGTGAAATTAATATAAACACCGTGATATTTTATTTATTTTTTCTATATTCAAACAATATTACAAAAACAATCAGAAAAATATACGTATATCCGACAGACAATAAACGCAATGAAAAGAGAAAGAAAATACCATGGCAATGCTGTCATATCATCCCGTATGCAATTGTTCACGTACTCCTATCGCAATAAAAAAAATCTTTCACACTAGTATTCTCGCCAAAAAATATTTCACGTTTACACTCCCGGCCAACGAAGCGCTGCGTGCCAGCGCTATACAGAGAAACCCGACAAGTTTCAAGCTCTCTTTCTCTCTCGCAAAAAGTATACACACACTCCTTCTAAAAAGCGCGCGTGCACTCGAAAGAGAGAAAAACCTCCCATCACATTTCCTGTAGCGCTCCCGAGAGCCAACGTGCTGCTTTTTGCCTTTGAATGTAAATATTTCAAAGGCATGCATTCAAATGTGCAACGTATATACACAGAGACGCACAAGGTAGAAAGAATGCAGGTTTTTGACGCGGAGAATTCTATGGCTAATCGTATGCACGAGCTAGAGAATGATCGCTTGATTAGAAGCGCGTGCGTGGAATACATGCGAACCGCCGCCCGGGATTGGGGGTAGGTATATGGCATAACACGTGAATTATTTCAGGCGGCGGCGGAGGCGAGCGACTTTCGGGAGTCGTTGAGATAACGAAGCGCGGGGGAGAGAAAGTATCGTGTGCTTGCCGTTTGGATAACGAAGTTTTTCTATATAAGTGTATGTTCATCGTTTCAAGATTGATTGAGCAGATTCGGTAATCTCGGATGAATAAACACTGAGAATTATGAGGAGCTGTTCGGTAAATATACACACATATCAGTGTAGTGTGTCAGCCGTTTGGGGATAAATCGCGCGAATGAATGTTCAAGTGTAAAACGATGTTTGTATATATGTTTATGAAGGAGATGAATCGCGCTTGAAGCTTTTAACGCCGAATAATACTTGATGAATGTTTCATGAATGATAGAAATAAAACAATTGATACAGAATTCACGGCGCGGTTGTGCTGTATGGTCGAATCGATAGAGCGAACGCGGCGCGGGGGCAATCAAACTTTGAGCAGATGAAATATGCATCGCCGTTTTGCGTATATAATGAAAGGAAATACGCCGGGACATTGATTTTCGCTATTATTGTTGGATGGATTATCTGTAAACCGCAAAATTAATTACCGAGTCAGTGATTAGCTTTAAATTCGTGATGATTTTCAATGGCAGATGCGCGCTAATTTAGATGGGATAAGGCGATGACTCTTTTATAGGCACGTGCACGTGCATATTCATATAATTCGCGTTTCAATGACTGATCCGTCATAAATCTAAAATACACGAAACATAAAGCTGTATTAAAGCTGCTATACTCGTCAACATTATGAAAAATTTTACTATATATAATTATATCCTTCTACAAACTAACATTAATTATTCTCCTCATATTATAAATAAAATAAACAAAGAACCTTCTCTTCTCATACTTCACAGGAAGCACGATGACGAGTCGGTGCTCGACGCCCTGACCAACAACAACAACAACGTCAACAAGTTGTCGACGCAGCGCTGGGCTAAGCGAGCCTTCCAGCGTCGCAGTTCCGAGGTAGAGGTCCGCCTGCACACCGCCTCTGACGGTCACGGCCTGGCAGCTGGTAACGATGGTCACGGGGGCCCGAAGTCGCCCACGCCGTCGCGCAGGCGCAGTTCTAGCATAGCCGTCGCCAGACCCACGCCGGATCTTCACAGGTATATCATTTATGGTTCGGTCGAATATATTAATGTAGGTCCTGAGTGGAAAAAGTCGTGACACGTGCGAGTTGGAGACGAGGTTGATTATGTGCGCGGAGGTTACTGCTGATGAAGTGTTTATATATTTATTGGCGAAAAATCTAAGGCTGGATTTTTTGTTGGCCGTGGAAGTTTATTTTATGATTGCATTGTCAGTGATGTTATAATGATAACATTCCTTTTTCAATGAGAATAGTCATTGATTATAGCCATAATCATTTTAGAATTATAAAGCTCATGATTCTTCGCCCTATTTAACCTTGATAATATAGGGTCTTAACCTTTAGAGGGCTGGAAAGCCGATATATCGGCTTCCAAGGAAAATTATTATTTTGCGTAAGCAACACGTGTATACTTACGTGCTTACATATACTAAAGCATCAGGCGTTTATGCGTAAGCAGCACGTGTATACTTAGGTGCTTAAATATATTGAAACAGACATTTATGAATTTAAGTAGCCACATCTTACACGTGGGGGCCATTTTCAGGCGAACCAAACGTCCACGTGGTTAGCTCTATGGCTAATGATAAAGGAGAGCAGAGAACATCACTAAACATTTTACCGCTTTTGACAATTAATTAGAAATTTGACATTATTAGCGTACTTGGCGTACCTTAAGAGCCCTATAGAACTCTTATATTTGTAAAATTATGGATATCCGAAATGTTATCTTTACCATTCCAGGCCGGTAAGCCGGTATATCGGTTTAAACCATGATAGGCACTTTATGGAAACTACACATTCGGATAATTTTCAAAGACGTTCTAAAATCTCAAATCACCGTCCTCTAAAGGTTAAACGTGTATATATTATTATCACTTGTGCATACAGACACATATTTATGACGGTCAACCAAACCACGTTAAACCGCCCCAAATACCTGCGCGACCCCATACATCGCGATCACTTATTTATCGACATCAACTCGTGAACTCGTCATTTTTATGCACACACCATCCCCAGGCAGGCAGTCCAATTTCGTTCTTGCGCGACGCCGCACGTGGAGGAAGTCGAGACACGTGCGCGCGCGAGCAGGAGGTTGATCGAGCGTTTTTATGAGCGGAGGTTGCGTTTGCTGTCAGCACTGGTCAAGGTTTCATATAGGAAGAAGCCGAAGGTTGATTGGCAAAGGAGTTGTGCATTATAGACTTTTTTTTCTTCTCTTCGTTAGAGGCACTTTTACGGATTGATTGAGTTTCGACTAGGGAAGGGGGAGAGAGAATCGCGTGCTTTAAAGTAGTTGTAACGGAGGGGCGGCAAAGTGTGTGATTATAGATGGAAGATTAGAGCGAGTAAGTGGGGGTTGATCACGGTAGTTTATTTTTGGCGCGGCGGGGAGACGGACTGCAGACGGGGATATAAATAGATGCTGCCGGCTATAAATAAAAATGGGGTTGTTGAATCGCGGGGGCGTTAATAGGATGGTAAATGTATTATTTTTAAGGGGTAGTAAGAGTTGTTTAGAAAGTTGCTTTAGGTTGGATAAATAATTAAGTGGCTTATTCTGTATGAAATAATTTTTTTTTTCATAATTTCGTTTAGGAAAGTAAACTAAAAATTATAAGAGACGGAGAAAAATCAGTTAACGAACGAGGAAACCTCAGCTTTGACATAATTTAATAATCGGTCACCCAAACTTCCCGAGAAAAAGCTTCTCTCGCACAACAATTACACCATCGCTCTCAATATAACCACTAATCGAAAAACTTTTCTCTCCCTTTGCACTGAACTTCATTGACTCACTCTCTCACTTCTTTTCTCCACTATACATACATGTGCGTAATCCAACGCGAGAAAACAAAGTTCCCCATCCGCCCCAATCCCTCTATTGTCGTGAATAAACCTCACCTCGGCTTTACTTTACTGCCGGCGAGGCGATATATAAAAGCGGACTTTACGAGGTACCAAAGTCAATTTTTTTAAATCCCAGCTGTCAGAACGACGTCTCGACGCGGTTTACGGCCAATGGAAAATTGGAATTTCAACCGATAGCAAGCGCGGGAGAAAAGCGCCCGGTCATTCTACCGCGAATCTTGCCGAATGCACCACGTGCGGAGCGCATTCAATCACCCCAGTCGCGCTCGGTTATTTATATACAGCGCGCGGGATTTATACATTTATATATGTGTGGAGGTTTATTGGCTTCGCTTGAACGTGTGCGACTGCGTGCGCGTGATTTATTATTTTGAGCGTAAGGGTGGTTCTGGGAATGCAGAGTTTGCGGTAAATAAATAATTGTGCGGGAAAAAATTAATGTTTTTTCGCGGTATGTGAGAGAGTATAGAGTTAAAAAATTGGGGAACCTTTGTGGGTGAAGTTTGAAGAGTTCAATGAAAAGAAATTTAGATTGATTACGGGGGGCGTAAAATTCTATTATTCGAGTATCCTTTCATGGTCCGTAATAAAACTAATTAGTGTATTCATAAGTTTCTGGAAAAGTTTTAATCTGGTTAGAAACTTGAATTTCTGTGTAATTGATTTCAACGAAAGAAATGAAGCATCCGAAGAAGTATTCAGCTGAATCAAGTTATTACAATGTTCTCTCTAACAATCAAACTTCGGTCAAAGTTCAAAAAATAAATTTTTATCGAAACGAATCAAGAGTACGGAATTAAAAGTTTTTCGAATATACGCACGTGTACGATCAGATTATTAAATGTTTATAAAGATACGATCATCCTCGCATATATCTAAAAATACGTTGTATAATCATGAACAAATTATTTAGAGTTATTATTTTTAGGATTACAAAACCATTCAATGAAGAAACCATTCCTGAATCAATAAACGAGTAAGACTTTTACTTTGAAAAAAATAACGTACAATTGAGTATCTGCAATTTGTTTGATTAATTGTAAATTAAAACAGTAAGCTCCATATCATCAGCTAAAAAATTTGTCTACTCACACATGCTTAGCCATCTACCACATTATTTTTCTTACGCTACCTCTGTATTAAAACCGATACAAATATTTTGACACCTCAAGCATCGTAAAGCTGCTGTACCCTCCCATTCTCTAATAATACCACTTCTTCCTCATATAAGTATGATTACTAATTTACAATATACCCGTACTGACTATACTCACCCACCTTTCTCCTTTTTCCAGGTTTCTGCAGGCAGAGGCAGGCCCTTGGGGCCACCTATCCCCATCGCCTCGGAGCCCGACTCGCACACCTTCGTTGAGTCCAGGAGCCATGTCGCAGACGTCACAGCATTTGAGCGCGGGCACTAGCCCAGCGGGGCCCAGTCCTACGAGTCCCGCGGGCCCGGCTGGATCGACCGCGGCGAGCTCGAGACTACCGCCACAGTCGAGGCATCGTGGACGGACGAGCAGCATGCCCGCCGTGCCCAGGCATAGGGTGAGTACAATAATGAGATGTTCTTTTTAGGGGGGTGATTTATGCTATTTCGGAAAATTTGAATGTGCAAGAAATAAGGAAAAATTTCTCTCGTTATTTCAATATGTTTTTTGCGGATTTGATATTATCGTATTTAGAAATTTGCGGTAATTAAATATAATTGAAAATTGTTTCCTAATTGCGGCAAAGAGCTCAAAATATAAACACATAATATGTATCTACGTCAATCAAGTCGAAATTATTTTTGAAAATTTCTATTTCTATGTTTAAATGCTTTCACGTTGAAGTCTATATTAATGCAGAGATATAAAAGTTGGGAATAAAGTGTTACTAGTCGATTAATCATACCATCCATCTGATTCTATCTGTCTCACTTATCATAATAAAAGCCGTTCAGTACTCATATGTTTTAAACAATAAAAATGGTGAACTGCTTTATATTGCTACTAGTTTTACAATTTCTCAGCTATCCAAAAATAAGTTCGTGCGTAGTTTGTTCAAATTTAGTTCACTAACAAAGAGATTAATGCCGGAAAAAATTCATTTATTCTGATAAAAAAAAATTCTTTGTCTTTCCCTTACTGAAACGAGCAAATTATGCTATTTTATCAGGGTCGAATGATACTTAAAATAAAAATTCGAGAAATATTGGCGACGGAGGCGTTTAGCATTTATTTGATCCTTTAGCTGATGCGAACAAAATGAGAAAGAAAAATACAAACTGACTTTGCAGATTAAGCATTCAAATGGCGAGAGGCAATTACGCCCGCCACTCATAAACTCGACATCACTTTATGAACTGCTATTTATTTCGCGTCGCATTTTCTACAATTCGTTATTCCATACAAACAGTTGAGCCACATAACAGTTGAAAGCTTTTTCTGTTTCACTTGAATACTTTATTATCCTTTTCTGTCGTTTATAAAGTATTCAATGTAATTTTACAAAAAGCGACGCTTATTGCAAAAGTAAATGTATGCTTTCAATTGCGCGCGTATATAGAACCGTCGAGAACCATATAATCGATACCTGAGTTCAAATAACACGATTCCTATCTACCGGTTGTTATTTTTAAATAATTTTGGAAAAATATTACTAATTGTTCGAGAAAGCTCATAATTATCGAGTAAATAACAAATGCAAAAAATTCTGTCATGGAATAATTATACTTACTTTTGTTCGCATATATTTCCATTCGCCAGAAACCAATCATCGCAAGTTTTTCCACATTCGCAGAAATAGTAACGTGTACACCTAAACGTGTATCGTGTGAAACATATATTCCGGCAAACATATTAAACTTTTAACCGAACAGCGCACCATCAATAATTTTTATCACTCCGCTTTTGTATTCCAACGTGCGCATATACAACTGACCCCAAACACCACATTTCACCAACGAATTTCAATCATCCCCAGTACTTATTTACAACCATCAACCGCACGCGCAAATCCACAATCAGCAAATGCTCGCTGCGGTGTTTTGATAAACAACAATTCGAGCAAGCTGCCTAGGTACTAATTCCCGCCATTGAGTTTGATTATTAGAGGTTTATTGTACGCGGGCGCGTGGATGGGTGAGTATGAGGATTCAACGAGCTTCATAATTCCGTCAAATATGCACGCGCACGAACCTGCCATCCCTTATTGTATGCAAGGCGCGCATTAGCCCACGCTCCCCGGGCTGTCACAATAATAGTCGGATTTGAATATTACATGGGGAGGCTCTGATCATCAGCGGAAATTACACCCCGGCTCCTCCTAATGATGGTTTTATTGAGATTGATAGTCGAACGCGCGGATGTGTAAATATAGTTACGTGGGAGGAGGTGAAAATAAAGCTCGGGGAGACGTGTATTGTATTAGTTTGAATGAACTGTTATGGGTAGAAGACTGTGTTTATGAGGGAAGTAAGTTTCTTTGAATTTGAGTAAACGGTTTATTAGCTTAATTTGATGTGTTCGTGAGTGCTTGAGAAATATATTGTGTAATTGAAATAATTAATAAGTGTATAGAATTAATTAGGGATGGTAGGAAATACAAAAATTATGCCGGCGAAGAATATTGTGTTAGAGTTTTGAAAGTTTTGACGTGTCACCAATACATTTACTGATAAACACTAAATAATTTTGCATTTCTATATAGAGACCAGTGATTCTACTTTAAAGAATGTAATCTTCATTTTGTATTGATTTTTATGAAATTCCAATATCCGCCCGTGAAGTAGAATTATTGAATAGATCCTTATTCCATGCGATTCCACTTTTAGGAGGGAAAAACAGCTCTGATCAAAACAAAGCTATTGAATTAAGCGCAGTACCATTATTCCGACACCCTTCTCTACACCATATAAATAACTGAATCAACCGCTCGGCTTTCGTAAAACTCTTTTATTCGATTGACCATATAGTTTCCCTAATTTACAAGACGACAATTTCACAGTAAAAAAAACGACTTTACAAACAGCTACTAAAGTCAAAGCTCAAAGCTCCGACCTTCTCCCGTCTCCCCCTAATCCCACTTCTCGACGTCGAGTCCCAGGCCGACCCTGTGCTGTCCACTGGTCAAATTCCCCAGATCCAGGCTGTACGCGAGCGTGATGAGCAGACCCTCCCGGGCGCGCAACTGCAAACTCGTGCCCAGCTGGAGGTTCTTGTCGAGCTTCAAGCGCAGTTTGCACTGCTCGTCCAGCTGATACGCCACCCCCGCACCCCAGTACCACAGCCGCGCCTCGTCACTCTGTGCTACCTTGGCGTCCGCTGCCAAAGCTACCTTATCGTTCACTGGAAGAGAAAGAGAGGGAGTAGGTAGGTGTTGTGTTATTTTGGCGTTATTTGTCGGATGGTAGGAAGGACACTGGGATTTTCCCGTAATGGAAGGCGAATGCCGGGGGATTGTTTTTTTGGGCGGAGGAGGTATATTGTAATGGTGGTGGGGAATGGAAATGGTTTTGGGGTTCGAATTACAAGTTCACTGATTGATTAAGGTGATGTTAGGATTTTTAATTAAAGCTGTAGGGTTAGAAATATGTTATTGTTTAGTAATTTAATAAAAGTATAAATTTAGAAATAGACACTTTAGTACAGAATATTTAGCAATAAATTCATTAAACTAATACTGAAAAATTTTGGCGATATAAAGCTTTCCTCTTTACGCAGCTCTGCAGAATTTAATATTAGCTTATACCTAAGTAACTTAAGCTCAAAATATACATAAACTTTATTATTAAACTCAACCTTGGCAAGAAATGACAAATCCAATCCGAGGTGGCCTTGGAATCCAGCTAAACGAAATTCGCATGCAGAAATCAATGGAAATTTCGGACTAATTGAAAGTTCCCACCTCCTCCCCCGAACTTTTACTATTGTGATAATTATTTCAAAGCAACTTTATTTTCGTGCAAGCGGGTCAGAAAATTCAAGGACTCACAATAAAAGTCAATTAAAAGTATTACAACTAATGATTATTGAAATAGCAGCCTTTCCTCGCGCCCGAACTTCCCCCGTGAATTGGAATTTACGAGATTTTGGGGGTGGCGGCACCGCAACGTTTGCTGATTCTTAACAAACAAAAGCAAACTAATTTTGTTCGTATTAGCTGAGTAGGAATGTCAAAAGGTCAGTGAGATTACTTCGCAATAAAGTTACTGGTAAATTATTGTCAAACGATCGATGCTTTCCACTTTCTACGCGTGCAACGCAATTTTTTCCTAAAATAAACTATGTATTTTCTGAAATCAATGACGCCTACTACAGTCCTAACAAGAACCTTCATTAAGCTTGAATTTCCAAAAACACTTGAATTCCATCGATTTTAATTTCAGATACTCGCCCTGCCGAATTTAAATTCTCATTAAAAATCCCCGATCGCCGCGTATTTAAAAGATCGGAAAAGAGCTCCCTCTCTGATCCCCTATACTACGTCCCGCGTTATCGGAAAACTATTTCTATAAAACTACCTCTCGCAAGGCACTTTTACATAATTATCTAATAAACATATACGAACTCTTATCCGTCAACAACAACCTCGAAAAATAAAAATAACCAAGGTTACATCTGTGCACCCCTACGCAGTCATCTTCGACTATAACTCCTCTCTCAGCGTGGAAAATTAACAAAAAATTCTACCACAGAGAGCGCGCGTGACTCCGGGGGAAATAAATATTTACCGATACCATCGATGGCCTTCGCTCCACGGGCAACAATCGACGCGCAAAAAGTACGAGGGAGAGAGAGAAAGGCAAAACAAAAGCTCGCAACGGGCACGGGCCAATGTCATCCTTTCCTCCTACACCTCCCCCCCGATACGAAGGCCGTATTTGAATATTCGCGCGAGAGGAAGAGAGAGAGAAAAGCTTGACGAAAATTTCCGCAGCTGCGCTTTACGAGCGCCGAGCTTAATGAGGAAAATTTTTCCAATAAAAAGGAGCCCTCGCGCGCAAGAAAACTACAGCGAAAGTTTTCCGATCGCTCTTGTGCCTTTTTTGCTCGCTTTCGTCCCGATAGTACACCTATCCACGCTTGTTAGAAGGGAAGGGGATTGTTTAGTGGAAAATTTTCCGAAATTTTAATTGGTTTTTTGGAACAGCGTTGGAAAAGTTTTATGATTGTTTGTATAAGAATCGTAATAACAAATTTTCAATTTGCCGAAATTTCATTTTACACTTTTTATATATGGTCTACGAAATTTGTAAAAATCGTACTTAACGCGAAAGTTCTTCAATATTCCTACAGAATCAAGGTTACCTTTTTAATATATTCCAACTTCGAATAAGAATAATCAATCCTCGATAATAGACATTATTTCCTATATAATTAATGAACAACGTCAATAATACGTCTGTCAGAAAGTATTATCGCGAATGAATTTTCGTATTTTAGACGAATATGCGAAATTCATGTCATTATTTAGAAGGTCAACAATAATTAAGTTTAAAAATATTGACCTAATTCTTCAAGGTAAATAAGTAAACAAATTTTTAATAAAGTATTTAAAAAATGCTCACCTCTGTAAAACGCCGACAGTCCAAACTCCCTGGGTATCTGAACACACCTGAAGTGCAGCGCGGTATTGCCCTGTTCAATCTCGAGAGCGAGGTCGTTTTTCGTGACCCGCGATCTCTCGGTGTCGAGGCCCCGCTGATAGCCGAGGCAGAGGCTGCCGTACTTGAGGACGAGCGAGCCGAGCAGGTCCGCGCCCCTGTCGAAGTCCTTCGCTGCGCCATACACAGAAAAGAAGGTTTTCCTCTCTCTTTCTTATTGAGTTTCGCGGGAAGTTGTACGTCAAACTTTTTCTCAACTATTTTCCGTCTCTCTTTCTCGAAAGAGCGAAGGGGGAGAAAGTTTGGCCGAATGCGGGGAATATGTACGAGTTGTTTTGCTGAGAGTTGCGGAGGGGAGATCGTTATTAAATAAGGTTGTATCGCTGCAACCTGGGTTTCATTCGATGGTGGTATCGGGTTCTGAAGACTCTTACTTGTAATGGTTGAGGGAAGTTCGCGTGGTGTGGGGCGATGTGAAATGGAATATAATGAAGTGTAGTGGGAATTAATAGAGAGGCAGTGGTTGGGATTCTAGGGTTTCTTTTGCATGGATTGATATAGCAGTGTATTCGTGATGATATTGATCGTTTGTATAGGTTGCGTTGTTTTGTGCTTTGAAAATTATGCTGTATTCATTTCTTGCGGGGAATCTGATCACGATGGCATCATTAAATTCTGCTTGCAGTAAATGTTCATTATACGCAATTTTTCGAAAAATTATATTTGGACGCTGCAGATTCTTTGATCAGTTATTAATAAAAACGTGGGGGTCGTAAAATAGTTATTTTAAACAAAATTTGACAAAAATTTAATATCACGGGAAAAATTCTATATAAAACCTAATATAATAAGATAATTTTAATTAATACGGTCCGCGCTACGGCTA
>UXGD01002587.1:0-25164 GCA_900474315.1 Torymus auratus | reverse complement strand
AGGTGTGCCTTCAAACAAAATTTTTAACATTTGTAACTCCCGATAAGTGCTACTTTTTTTGAGATTTCCTCATATATATGCGTATGCAGGTGACGTTTTCTCTGCGCGGTGCTGCGGCAGAGCGCGGCGATCGCGTGTGTTTAATGGTTGTGTTATAGGAAACCATTTGTTTTGTTTTTTCTATTCATTCGACTGCGGAGAATGGGTTTGTTAGGAAAACGTATATAGGTATGATTTATTTGATGTAGGTTTGGTTTTTGTACGTGGATTAAATGCGGAAATTCTGTGGATATTGAACATGTTTCAGTTTTTAAGAAGAAAAAGTAGGTATAAAATCACGCGATGTGTAAATTTTATCTTAGTTTGAAGGTTAAAATAACGTTTTTTCAGGAAAGCTGAATTAATTGAAACGCAAACAGTTAAAGAATGTTCGTAGAAATTCTTTACAGTAATAAATATTTAATTTATGTTGCAAATTTATTTATATTAACCTAAATATATATGAGAAAATGAATATTTCCTTAAAATACTACTGGCAAAAAGTATTTCACTGTCACTATTATTACTGTATAATTTATACAAATTTATGCCTGAGGTATGCCTCATCGCTTCATTCTTCTCCCTCCCACGTCAATTTCGACCCCTTCCCCAAAATTCCTCTACAAAAAGAACTGAACTTATCAGTTTTGACCCATCATCAGAAATCGCCGCGTCGACTGACCATTTCTCGAATTTCACTCGAGTTGGCAAACTTGTGCGCCCAACGGCGAGTCATTGCACTACAGCCGCAGGTTCTCATAGCTCCTCTCTCTCTCTCTCTCTATTTATTACGCCGCGGGAATCATTAATGAGCTCGCTGGCGCTCATGTACTACTGCCAAGGCCGGATCGTAACAATCGCATGTATACGCGTCTAACGTATACGTATAGCTTAATATAGAGCGGCGAGTTCGGGGCCAGATTGATTTAAATGTTGAGAGTGGGAATCGATCGATTGCGACACTCGCGTGTGGTTCGGAGGTATAGGATTGGATGGATTTTGGGATGCGAAGCTCCTAATTTTGGTCTGTGGTATCTGGTGTTTGGGTTAGGATGAAGTGGATAAAAGAGTCGATGGTGTGCGGTTGTGGTGGATGTGAGAGGATTACGAGGTGGAAGTGGAGGTTTAGGGGTGTCTTGCGAACGATTTGAAAATGTAGGTTGATGATGAAAATTGTGTTACGGAATGTTACGAAAAAAACTCGAGTAAAATGAAATCCCATTCAATGAGTTATACTGGCAAAATAAATTTTTTAATGTTTACAGTGACTCGATAAATTTTCAAATATACGTACGTTTCGTTTTTTATTTTATTTAATTCATTGGCTATGTTTGCGAATACGTTCGGGTTTTCATTTTATTTGTCAGCTTCAGGTAGATTAAATTTCCCCAATATTTATATACAAGTTGCGTATAGTTTTTAAAATCGTAAAAATTGTTTCCAAAACTGAAATTGCAATTTTGCCAACAAGAGTCCAAAAAATTTTTATTTACTCGAACGCCCGCGTAACGACCGCTTTTATATTCTCTTCTTCCCTGCGATGTATAAATCCATAAAATCAAACTTCACCTCATCCAATGCCAAAGTCTCTTATTCAAAAATATTTTATACCTATATCATTTTTAGCATCATCTCTCCCTTCCTCGCGCCCTATACTAGGACAGAATTATTCGAAAAACTGCATTTTTCATGAAAGCACGTATAGTCTCACTCTCTCTCTCTCTCCCTTGCAGCTCTCCAGCGAAAAGTGATTTGCATCGTATCGGAAAGTAGGTCACCACCACAGATCGTATACATGTGCGCGAAATCTGCAACGCGCATTTATCAAAAGGCAAAATAATCAACTGCCAAACTGCGCGGCTCTTTACTCGCAGTTTCCGATACGAAATAAATATATATCTACATTATACATAAATTTTTGTGCTCCAGTTTATTTTCTTTTTTTCCTTCGTCGTCGTCTTTTCGTATCCATATATCAGCGCGGTATAGGGAGAGAAAAGCGAACACATCACGATCCATCACGGGGGAGGAGAAAAAGAGAGAGAGTTGCATATGGGATTTATCATGTCACATCACGAATGGGGAGAGAAGTGTATATAGTCGAGAGGCCGAAATCCTCGGATAAGTTGGCCCTCTTATATGATTTATGAATAATGGCAGCGAATTTATTAGCGTTGTCGCTCTTTCTTTCTCCGGGGAGGTATACACACAGCATTCAGGTGGTAAGAAGTGCCACAACTTGTAAAAAGTTATCTATTGTTGACGTTAAGTAAGAGAAACTGCACTAATAAATTCATTACGTTACACAAGAAGATGATATTATTATAGGCTGTATATACAAGGGATAATCCTGCGTGCTCGCAAAGAATCTTACGGCTCTTCAATGTCTAGAGGGTAAAGGATCAGACAAGAATAAGCAGCCTTGTGTTATCATTAAAAATTACATTTAACACAATCACGTGTAATATTTTCAGCGAATTAAAAAGGGACGTGTAACCGCTAAACTTGATATCCTTGCGAATGTATCACCGTAAAAAGAGTGCAGTGCACACGCGCGCAAAATGTTCGACTTTATATTACCTGTTGTTGGGGGGAAAAAATAAATGGAAGGATCCAATCGTATAACCGGTTACAGCTTGCATTTGTTGAATTTTAACCAGCTGTAAGTCATATGCCGTGGCCAAATAAGTACATTCATGTATGTGTGCTTTTAAATATTAAAGAGGCATGCTTTTATATTTGAAAATATCATTCGACTATATTATTATAATATCACACGTTACAAAATTATAAAAGACACTTGGCTACAGATTTTCAAGGACAACGTAAATATTTCCTTAAAATTTCGATTCTGAATTTGATTTTCACTACGGTAATATACCTTGCCATGCAGTACCGGATTTAACCATGTATAAGGAATTATAAATACGAAAGTTCATTGGAATTTATTAAATATCACTTTATTCATTACGTAGATAAAAATACAAATTATTGACAATACGATAATTCTGATATAATTTTGATACAATCATCACAATAAATTATAAAAATAAATAAATTACGAACTAATGAAATGAAATAAATCGCTTTCTGGCTGGCTTTTTTCTCATTGAAATTTCTTATTATTTGTTCAACGTTTATTTTCATGTACCACATCACGCTCAGTACTTATAATAGTTAAACAATTCAAAAGTTTCTGACTCCTCAGAGTTCGGAATACATTTTTTATAATTTTTAATTTTGAGAATGATCTCTCTCCACTATAATTACTAATCATTAGCGTTAAATAGGTTTTTAAAATCATTTCTACATTCGGGAAGATTCTAGGGCACCTGTTCCTATAATCAACGATTACATGGCTTGCTCTCTACTTATTTTATTTTTAATATCAAACTTTAACAAATTAGAACAAAAGTCTTGAAATTGCAATAATTCAAAATCGAGATTGCCATTAAGGCCATTTTTATAGATGCTATGTAATTTTATAGCAGATTCTTTAATATCAGATGGACTTAATTAATCAAAGTTCGATATAAGAAACCAAATCATATTTCAGTTTCCGCGTAAGCAGAAATTCTTTGATCCAAAGCACTTACAAAGGTATAATGCCATCATGTGTTATACAAATGAATTGCGTCCCTTTTTAAAATCCACCTACTAAACTACCCCACGAGACTATCTCACCTTCAAACCGGCCTCAAAAACCATTTTCCCTTTTTCTCTCTCCTCATAATGAGCCGCAAAAGCGCCGCGCAGCTAAGCGGATAAAGTCGCGCAGCAATACATATGCGCGAGCGTGTGTGGGTCGTCGGACCACGCGGAAAGCTAAGCTCGAGACGGAAAATTGCCGCGTGGCCGTATGAGGTTTCCGTAAGTCAGACTCTCCTCCATTAGCGCTCGACGCAGACGTAAAAGTCGAGACAAAGAGAGATACAGTCGCTGTTCGCGGGGACCGGCGCCGCAGCCGCCATTTTTCAGGCCCCGCGAGAGCGCGTGTGGGAGATAGCGGTATATCGTATATGGGTCAGCGTATGTGTGTGCGTAGTGGACTGGATTTGAGCTGGTAATAGAGTTGCGTTGGCTTTTTGGAGAAATTGAAAGTATATATACTGCGTTCTATACTATACATATATGTAGAGTTGATTAAATTTAGGAGAATCGGGAATTAATTCGGGAAAGTGAAGCGGTAGCTTCAATTTTTGCCTTTTAACAAAATATTTCGTGCCCTAGTTCGGTGATAACAATTAATTTGGGTTCTTCGATGCCGTACATTTTACGTGTATAACATAAATTTTATTCGAGAGATATCGCGAGATTTATGATTTCACTGTTATTGAGTTTGCCTTCCGAGTCGATTGTAAAATGACATTGACGATGAATCATAAATATCTTATTTCGTATCGGTATTATACACCGGATTTTTTCAGATTAAACGGTAGATTTTAACTATAATCGCAAATACTCGGTCACTCGTCCCTTATCTAAACCAAACCTACTTTCATCCAACGTCGTCCACCAACGACTTTTAGTCAAAATACACAGACGACAACAAGTCACTCACAAACCCGAATTCCCTCTTTCCTCCACACACGGACGTGTTACATACCGGCGGAGCATTTACTTTGTCCCGCGCTGTGATGTGTATACAAGCGGCTCTAAAAAAGCGCGCCCACTTATACGACATACAACGAGAGAGCGAGCGCGGTTTAAGGACGTGGCGATCGACGAGGGCACGAAGAAAGAGCGCCGCGCGCGCCGGCTTTGTGCGCGAGGGAATTAAACAATGACGCGCAGTCGCTGAGAGAGAGACAGAGATCGAGAGAAGAGATTACGAGAGGAGAGGGAGATATTGCTGCGAAGAAATATATATTATGAACTTTAGAGTGGGAATCGAACTGGGGAAATGAGAAATTCAATTAAGATTGGTTATGAATTAAGATGGTTTTGTGTGAGTAGTATAGTTTTTTTTGGGTTGTAGATTGAGGATGACGTTGTTTTCATATAGGGAAATGTTTTGTTCCTATTGATTAAAACATCTCTGTGTTAATAATATAGCGTTATTATTAATATATATCGTTTTATTAAAAATATCTATACGCAGCGATGTAAATAAACAAATTGATGTACCGTAAATTACGGTAAACATTTTCATAGCAAACCGGCTCAACAACAAATAATTATACCTCAATATAATTTACAATAATTACACGTGAAAGTGTACACTTAAAATTTACGAAAACTCAAAAACTTTACCATTAAAACTTCAGCTCCCATAAACCATATAGCAAATTATAATACAGATGCATCCACGCAACCCAATAAACCAAACTTTCCCCTCGCCTCCTTACTACTCCCCCACATCCTATAGCCCCACAAATTCATTAAACTTGGTTTCGAAAACTTCGCGTACAAAAGAAACGCTCCCGGTATATACAGATATCGCGGAAAGAGAGAGTATAAAAGGTATAACCGAGCCGCGGGATTAACGAAACGGACGACGCGCGCATGCTGTCGGCTATCGGGCGAGAAAAATCAGGAGAACCTTGAAGCAAAGGTCGACTCGCTGTGTGTGTAGGTGAGCGTTCATGGGTAGACCACGGGTGTCTTTTGAAAGAGGCGCGAGATATTATGGGGAGACTATAAGGTGTCCGGAATGCCGGATAGAGAGGTGTCTTTTTATAGAACGGACGGTGTGTGGGATATAAAGAGCTACTACTATAAGCTCGCGAGCGAGCGCGCGCGTGCGAGAGAAAATATCTACTCTTCGAAATGAAGTAGAGTGAGAGGCAAAGAAAGAGGGTGCGTGAGAGAGTAGGTTCTAAAAATACGAGCTGATTTTTGGGCGATGCTGTTGCGGAATGAAGTTCGAGAACACATACAGTTTTTAAACTATACGTGAAATATTTTTTTACTTTTTTTTTATTCTCGTAAGATTTTAAATGTCTATAGAAGAGTGATACATCCGCGGACGTTTCCGCTCATCGCTATGAATACGCGCATATATTCCGAGCAGGTCTGTACCATTGTGTTCGACTCCCGTTTGAATTTGAAATCGCATCTTTAAATTATATTCAGCAGCGTGTGTAAAAAGCCAAACGATACAAGAGGTACAAAACAAACAAAAAAAGCGTATAATAATATATACACCTATACGCGAACATTCGTTAAACTTGCGCGTTCATTTTCAATGGCATCTCACGTGTACCCACTCGCGTATTAATTAAGCCCTGTCGAGTAAGTGACGATTCACCGACAGTCTATAGTCTTGATCCTCTTTTCTCTCTCTCTTTCTCATCTCGTGCGTGTATATGTATGTACCTGGCTCATTAAGCGCGTATACTTATTTATACGCGCGCGAGGAGGAAATTCAAATTACAGACTGGAGCGAGAGAGCGGAGAATCGATGTGTATATTATATATTTATTAGTCGTGCCTTTCAGATTTGTTTTTTTTATTATCGCTCGGCGTTACATGACGGACGGTAGATTGAGTCGCGCGAGGTATAATATGGATTAGTCAATTGATATAGTTTCGAACGAGTTTAGCGGGATTTAATTAATGAATATCCAATCTACATACTTACCTCCATAAAAATCTTGGTAAAAAGTAAAACCCCAGTTCCTTCAAAAACTGCCCAGCCAAACAAAGCCGCGGCAACTTTCACATCCTCCCATCATCCCTATATAAGCATCTCTCCCGCCATAAACCCGTCACCTCTTTGCTAAACAGAAGAAGAACCATCTCGCCTCCGCACACAATGAATGATTAACCTACGGCTTTGTGCCCGCGAAGATGCAGGAAGAGAGAACGTAGGCGCGTAAGAAAGGAAAAATAAAACGCGTGTGTGTCTCTCGGTTTCCTGGATCCCCGGTCGCGCTGCTGCTTTGTGCGCCTCATTAACCTGTCGCGCAGGTGCGCGCAGCTGCGCGAGGTTCGCATTGTTTTGTATATACGTAGGCGGCGTTGATTGGATGAGGTTTAAGGTGGATAGGATATATGCGCAGGTTGTTTTATGGGTGGTGAGTGAGATGGATTTGGAGTGAGATTTGTTGGCTGGCTTTGTAAATTTTGCTTATAGCTATACGAATTATGAGTAGAAATTTATGTTCAAACAAACCCTTGTACAAACTCTTCTATCGTATCCTGCATTCAAACGTATACGCATCGCGCGGGCTTTTACATTCAGAGACGGCGCATGTAAGTGCAATCACTCGTGCAAACATAAGCGCACAAAAAGAGGCAAAAATTGTATACGCAAACTCGAAGCACACAACATCCGTCGACTCACTCCGCGCTGATTACTCACCCGATGACTTTAAATTTCGCACAGACCATTCCATCATCGTGTATATACAACCACCTCTTCTATGGCCCTCTCACGTACACAGCAAACAAAATCAAAAGCGAAACTTTTGTCACTCTAGCACGATAGTTTTTCCGCTTTTTTAAGCGTATTTCTTGCCTACGCACGTGGGGCCGGCTATATATGCCCGCGAGCGAGCGCCGCGTATAACGGTATGCTAATCGGCTTTGTGATGTCGCTGCGCGTTGATGAGATCGCACCTTGCGTTGGTATATATATAACACGTACACGCACACTCACGAGCCTTTGATGTGTTTTTACATCGCGTCGCGTGTGTTTATGGAAGAGATAGGAGGAGTTGAGTTCGCGTGCGAGCTTTGGTTCTTTTTTTTTGCTCGGGAGGTTTTTTTTTAGGGTGAATGGGGAAAAAGGTCAAGTTGTGGTTGATAGAGTAGTAGATCAGTGGAAATAGTAAATGTAGGATTTTATAATTGAAAATAATTGAAATTATTTGTGTGAAATATTAAAAGATTATAAAATTATTTTTTTTAATATTCCAAACATCTTTAGTTCAGTTTTAACGTTTCTCATGGTGCTTAAAGTATGGTTATATTGTTGGCAATGAATTTACGCCACATTAAAAGTTCCATAATATAATTTTAGAAAAATATGTTGCCGACGACTATAGCTGTTTAACGCAAACGTGCGTAAACCTTGAGTATCGTAAAACGGTATGGTTCAGTAAATACTTTCTGTATAAGATTACGAAATATATTGCGGCAGCTATATTTCCACATACTTATGAGTATATACCTGCGCTCGCTAAACAAAAAAATAGCATTGAACTACTGTGAAAGTCAAGTATTTCACTGATTCATCTTGCTACTTTGCCGTTTCGAATGTAGTAATATATGTCCTATGATACTTAGCAAATTGTTTGTACCTCACAGCGTCAATCATTTTTTTTAACGAACATATCTCAGTTTTTAACTGAGTACTCAATTATACTGAAATGCTATTATTTGCGAATAGATAATACAGAATAGCCAAACCAGTTATTTAGTAGAATTTTTCATAGCGCTGTTCACTGCCCAGTAGATACCGTCGACGCATTGTCGGGAGGAGCTATAATATATACGTCCAGCAGGAACGAAATTTAATTTATGGAAGATGCAGCAGCGCGATATATATATATTTCGCTTTTCCCTCTCTATTTCCGCCATAATAACGCACGCGCGCTCTCTCGAACCCATTGAAAGTTCGCGATACACGTAGGGGTTTTCGAAATAAAAATCCCGACGCTGCTGCAAAACAATAGATATCCGCACAGTTTTATGCACACACACGCGAGAGCGCGCGAGTAGATCGTAAAAAAAGCGACCATGACTCATTGTCTCTCTATATACACCGCGCGGACGACGCGCTAACTTTCCATTCATTGGCGAGCGATATTTGTTCCCCCCTATTTTCAGCGAAATTATATGATATGATGGATGTGATGTTGTGAATCTTATCGGATTATACATGTGTATTTGTGTATGTATCGCAAAAATGTTTGCTTTATTATAACGAGTATACATATATGTACGTTGATTTTGGATTATTTTTCTAACGGTGATTTGTTTTATCTGTTTCAGGTGAGTGTCGCTGATACTTAACATGGATGTCACGTACCGTGAGATAGTTGTTCGTGCGGTTTTTATAGCATTGCGATAATTATCGATGGCTGTAAGTATGTAGACGAAAATAAACAGTCGACTTTGTTTCATTAATTATATAGCGAGGGCAGATTAAAGCCGTCTGGAATCATAATTAAATTGAAATAACGTATTTTAAATTGCTCGAAGAAAATACGCTGCTTTTTCCTTAATTAGCTTTAAAAAAAACTGGAGCAAGTCTCTCAAGTTGTCTGTATAAGCTAAGTTGCTCGCTCGGTTATACGATGAACTTTGCGCGATTTCTTCTTTTTCTCGACAAAGAAAAATATAAGTTCGCGTGCAACTTGCTCAAGAATTTAAATATATTTCCATGGCTCTTTTCATCTTTCTCTTCATTTATGATTCTTTCAATAAGGTCAATAAACTATTGATAATCGCAAAAGAAAAAAAACAATGTCCCCTTACTAGTCATTTTGACGACTCCTTCGTATATCAGTGTCCCGATAATTTCACCTCCGACCCATAACTTTGCGTTACACCGATAGGATTCTGAATCACCCAGAAAGTTCCGCTTTTATATTGCCATATATACCCTTCCCGCAAACCCGATCAACCACTCATATACAACCGCGCTCGGACGAGTTTCGGTCCAGCGACTATGGTTCCCAATACTCAGGACTGTTTCACTGTACTTTTGGCCAGCGACGCTGAATTACTACCGTATATATACTACTCGCATTGCGTAGAGCCATGAGTGAGAGACTTTCCAACGGGAAGCGGGAATCGCGGCAAGCTTTTCCCAAGCTGGATGATGATGTTGGTTACGAAATTTCGTGCTATAGCAGCCCGCATCGTCCCAGTGGCACAATGTGAACCCGACATCGTCAGTGTGTGCTTCTTACAACGTTTGTCTTTGTCTCAAGGCAGTACAAATGCCGCGTGCAGGTTATCAAAAGTCACTTTTACGTCATGTTTCGTTAGCATATTCAGTTATTCCATGTACTTACGTACACGTATTTATATATATTTTGATACGACTAGACGCGTCAGTGGTTGTCTCGCTCATGCTACACCGATAAGGTATTATCAGCGGTACACGAAGAAGCTGAACCGAGTACTAGAGAGTTTACTTAATGGTTATATATGTCTCGCGTGTATGTGTCGTTTTCTTTCCTGCGTTGTGTGCGGCTCGAAAGATTAACAAAGCGATTGTCTTCTACAAAAAGCCACGTTCAACAAAAATACAAGAGATAATACCTACATACGTATTATAGATCCCGATAGTACACAGTACAACACGGGAGTCGAGCAAGCCAATTTTTCAAATACCGTCGATATCAGCGCATTTTTCGACCCGATATATATATACACAATCGACTGCCGCCGACTCTTTTTTTTTCATATTTTCACGACCATCGCGAACATTATCAGCAGAGGCTATCTCTCTATACCCGACGATACCTTATCGCGCAGCCACATCCCCTGACCTTTACCGCAAATAAAAGAAAAAAAAAACCTCTCCACCTGTCCTGCACACTATATAATATGCAGATTATACATGCACACACGCATGGCTCGATCATCAATAAAAGTGCCGCTCGCACATAGTAGCAATCAGCCGTCCCAATCAGCAACAACAGCAGCTGCTAGCTATACTCCGCCATCTTCCACCGTCAATTACGAAAGTCCGACTTCAAAAACACAGCAGCAGCCTTTCCGCATTTTATTCCCTCTGCGGCGGTGTAACTGTTCTCTCTCGCTCGCGCGTGCGACTGGAAAAGCCTCGGCCGGTTTTATCTATCTCTCTCTCTCTCGCGGAAAGCCCGTTAGACGAGCGGCTCTCGACAAATCGGCGAGTAACCAACGGACAGACACACACACAATGCGAAATTAGGCCGCGGCGCGGTGCTGGAAAACGGTGTCGTTGTCAAGGATAGGCTCGGCTGGGTTATAGATGTGTGGGGCGTATCGATTGTGGAGGATGATGATGGCGATATGGAAGAGCGATAGATGAACGGCGGTGTGTTAACATGGCTGCGACGCGTCATTGATGGGGATGAGATGCATTATTATAGGTATATGTATGCATGTGAAGAAATTGGCTGGTGATAAGAAGATGGGATCGGAGATAATGCCACGCTGCATATTCGTATATTATAATAATCTGAGAGATCGATCGTCGTTGTATATACCTCTCCTCGACGAAAATAAATCATTTTGAGAACACGCACATACCACCCAGGTTCTTTAGTTTACACCTTCAGAATATCCAATATATAGGTTTAGGAAACATCCTCGAATTTATGAACACGTGACTAATTTCACTACAAGACCCCCGCGTACCGATCATAAAAGGACTCGCGCCGCGTATATATTTTCGATCGCTCCTGTATTCACCTGATCGCGGGAGAAACAGACGCGCGCGCGTGCGTCTTATATTCCCCGCTCGAGTCGTGTCGTAAGAGCAACGACGACGACGACGAGCGAAAAGGAGAGTGCAGCGATCGCGAGTGTGGCTTATATACGACAGGTGGAGTGCACTTTATTATATATTGGACGGAAAAACAAATTGAGGATACGAGGAGTACATTAATTACGGGACAACAGTTAGGTTCCGATCAATCACTATAGTTATACGCGGTTGTTTAGAGAGCGAAGAGACTTTTAACGTATAATTATTAGCTTTGTTAATTTTGGTCAGGTTTATCGATCGATTTAACGAGCTATATACACATGCAGCGGCAGGAGACGATGAGTTTGTCGACCTCACTTCAATGCTCGTATAATATTATATTTATAATGCGTATTATATACGCCGAGACGGAGAGAGTCTCGTCGCGTGTATTATATCCGCGCCGGTGCCGTCGCTGCACTTGGCTGAATAGTCAATAAAAAGTGTTATCTCTCGCTGTTCATTAAAATATTATGGGCGTGAGTCAGCGCGCGCTCGGGTGAATGCGAATGGGCTGTTGTGTAGAGGATCGACGGTGTTATATTCGTCGATAGAGTGTGTAAATAGATATAATAGTGAAAAGTCGCGGATAACGATGGGATATATAAACCGTGATTGATGAAAACGTATCGGAAAAATTCATCTCTCTGGATGTATATATACAATTTATATACTCGAGTTTCTAATTTTCTCCATATACTTTTATACATTCAGTCCGCATTCTAATTACCCCACATCACGAATTATTACCATATATATACACGTATGTAACAAACACAAATTCAATTAAAGCGCAGCCACGGCGCTAAACATTTTTCACTATACTAATACAGACGTATATGTACGTGCGCGTTCGGTTAGCGCTCGCATACTTTTCATCATATTACACACACACGTACAGTGTGCTACCTCCTCCTCGGAACTTTTCCTCATTAGCATCGAGAAATGGAAAGTAAAAAAGCACGCCGCCTTGTATAAAAATACGCTTACGTACGCGCGCACACAGCAGCTCTCTGAAAAATCGTAATAGGAAGAGGAAGTCGAGAACCCCCCGCGCGTGTGAGTGTGAAAGAGACACTACGCGCGACACGAGATAAATGAAAAAGGAGCTGCTCTCTCGAGCGCAAATGGATTTGGAATTACCGTTAGCACGCGACAAAAAAAGAAACGAGTGAGGTGGCAGCGGTGAGAATAAGGCACAAAAGTTTACGCTCGCTAAATAAGAACGAGAGAGGCCGAAAAAAAGGGGGCGGACGCAAAGGAGGCCAAATCGACGTGTCTCGGCTAGATGTCTGCGGCGGCGGCCTGTTTTTTTTCGCCTTTCTTTTCGTCCCCTTTTTGCGTGAATTATAAGCGACGTAGAAATTACCATGCCGAGTGCCATTGAAAGGTGTATGTGATGGTATTGATGACTTATTGAGAGCCTCGAGAGGAGGTTTCGGGGGACGGTTGAAGGATAAGGTCACGGGGATTGAAATAGTCAGGAAGCTTAGGCGTACAAGTGCTGAATTTCGCGCGTGCCGAGTGTATATATAATACAATGGTATAGGCACGTGTTATGGCGCGTGATTTGTCCGAGCTATAAAAAGTATAAAGTTTGATTTCCTGGTTTCTGGGTATTATTCTATATGATATTTTTGAATGCTCCTATGTATACAATCGTGTATAATTTTACCTAGGATGTGTAAATAGAATAATAAACAATATTCAAAAGATCACGTTTCTAAAACTCGATACGCATACCATTCGACAATAGAACAACGAAAAGAACAACAATCTCAACATGTATTATAAACGTACATCATCATAGTCGAATAAACATCGCGTATAGCGAAGATACACCAGCGAGCATAATGGATAATTCCAACGTTATATGTATACATGCGAATCGGAATTATTCGAAAACTCGATGATCCGTACTTTACGCGTGTCTAATGAACCTGCAAGATACTTATTATAAACACACACGGGGCTATAGTGGAAATGATAAATCCAAGCGAAGCACCCACGAGGCTGGTGGATGGAAGCAACTAAGTAAAGTGTCGAGGAATGGGAGGAGGCGAACTACACTGCGATGCTATACGGTGCCTTCAAGAGTGGTTGCCCCGTGATATTGCCGTACGGAGTAGAGCGAACGGTAATAAAACAGTGAAGCCGGCGTGCGCGCCGTGGAGATGAAATGTGCGGTCGACGGAACGTATACACACTACAGTCGACACGACGACGCTGACCTCAATTGCATTGTATTATATATATATTGTCTTTATATATATAAAAATCAATATCTTACAGGTCAATAGCTGCGAGGGTCCAGCTATACATACCACTCGACAGTTGTATATTTTAGATCTATATAAGAAAGCCGATTCTTATATTTTCTGCTTTGAAAAGTAGGGTGTATATATACACGTTTCCTCTCTACATCCATCATCTCGTAAACGACGCCCTCGACCATCGACAAATCGCGAGTATAAGTATACCAAGCCGCACAACAGTCCATCAATCTTGGTAGCTACTACTGCTGCTGCTGTTGTTGGCTGCCCTCGTGCGAACTTAAGACCCACTTTTCTGCGCGCGCGCCGCACCAAGAGACTAGCAGCTCACGCGCAATCGCGAACGGGATTCTACAGCGCGCCCGCATGAATAATTCCAGCTTCGAGGAACCATTTTTTTTTCTATGGCCTCGCGGACCTCCAGATCAAACGAAGGTCCGTGTTATATTGTATGTGTATACATAGTACGTAACACAAACGGAATAGAGCATGCGTAGCCCGCGGGAGAAAAAAAGGAGACTGCTGCTACTGCCTTGGTTTTTCAGCCTCGTGGTGCTCGAGGGGCTATTGTTGTACGCGTGTGATGCGTGCTTTTTTTGGAGCGTGTCGATTAATTCGAGGTGTGAGAAGAGCTAGCGAAAAAGTTCGAGGTCAAGACCTATGCGTGTTATTTCGGACACACGTGGTGGATATCGTTGTTTATTGTATTGGAATGATAAACAATTTTTACGGTAGACACTTATTTTAGAAGTCACTGCCCGACTTGCTCTGTATACTGCACTCAACCCCGATGGAAGCAATTTTTCGAGCGGAATTAAATCAGCCCCGCGTCTGAACTTCGATCCCGACTTTTTTACTCCGCCGCTGTGGAAAAGCAAACCAATAACTACTACACCGACCGGAGTGGCATATAAAAAATAAACGTGATTGGGTAGGTACTCCGAATCGTCTATGGAATTTTTCCAAGAGGTAGGCGCACAATTTGTTCCCTTCGTCGTCCCTGCCACCCTCGGCGAAGGAATATTCTATTTGCGTGTGCGACGATGGCGATCGTCGATGGTTATTTATCGAGGTTGTTCGCGATATTGGCTCTCTGGTGCCCTTTCCATCGAGATTATAGAAGTATACTCGCGACGGTAATCAATTCTTCATTTTTCCAGGTATATACGTATATGATCGAACGGAAGGTATAATGTGTGACTTATAATATAAGAATACAATTTTTTCTCGAAGGTCTTATACATATATCCAGGATAACCTTCAGTTCTACGGTAATATATCCATCGATTACTTGTTTTTTCTTATTCGAAAATACCTTCAGAACTTTTTCATCCCAGTCCAGAATTATCCCCCACACGTGGTCATGGAAACAATATGGCCGACTTTAATTTCCCCCGCGCGCGCGCATCGTAAAGCGTAAAACCGTAATAAAAGCCGACGCGGCATCGCGAGGCACGCTAACCTTTATTCCGCTTATTGCATTTTCCCCGCGTGCGGGAGCGCGGATTTTCCGTTATCCACTCTCCAAGCTCGGTTCCGGAGCGAAAGTTCATATAGCCGCGGCCGCCCGCCCAAAGCGCGTTTATATATAATACGCGTTACGCCATATGTACATGATTTTCCGCGTTTTTAGCAACTTTAAACGCGATGTGTATGACGCGGCGGCTCTAATATGCGTATTTTTATCATAAAAGTTGAGCGGGAATAAAAAAAAGTTGACTGCGCGTGTATGTTGAAATAGAAGATTGCGATGGTTACGCGGTTATGAATTAAAATTGTAGCATAATAATTTTTTCGGGGATAATAAGAAAATAGAGGGTGATATCATAAATACAAAAACAACATACGCGTACGCGCATATACTTCCGTCTGGCGGCATTTCCGTTATGTCGACATGATTTCCTAGTTTGCCACTATACGGCGCAGCGCGCTATTATTGCACGATTAATGTAAATTCGGAGTATTATGTTAATAAATTCAGCCGTGAATCCGTCTGCAGCGTTGCCGCACGTAATACATAATTGCCCGTAGGTACGCAGCGCAGCTCTATGCGTTCGACTGTACATCATATGAATATATTCCCGAGCTCAACCTCAAAAATTTTTCAATTTCTCGATTCATTATGCGGAGAAGGAGGAAAATGACGAGAAACGGATCGTTATGGTATAATTAGATTTCAGAAAAAAAATTGATTAGAAAGTAATTACACTGGCAATGAATAATAATTTTACCGCAGTGTAATCTCGAATAAGTACGTCCTTTTGACGGTATTAATTCCTTTTTAAAAACTCTTCGACTCACAAAACAAATAGATATATATAGGAAACGTCGTGCATTAATCATCGAATGATATATAAAACGCGCGTCGTATAAAACAAAATTTTTCGGTTTCCACTCTGTCATCGCGTGCTTTCTCATCTCCTGTCGAGTTTCATCCCGCGGCGCGCTTCCCTCTCATTAAAGCGGCAAAATGGCGCCGGTATAAACGAAAGTTTCAGCTTCAATTAGCAGCTGTAAGGCGCATAGTTACAGCGACGCTTTGAAGCCCGTATCGTCGTAGACCCGTGACGAGGTAAAACTTGGGAAAAGCGCGCGCGCGCGTCGCGATGCATTTACATTTTCCCAGCGCTCCAGCCGCGCGGCGTTGCATAAACTGGATTCCGCTGGAGTTTGTGATATCGGGGATGGGAATAGGATATTCTTCTATTATTTTTCGCGCAATCGCTTATCCCTGAACTACTTCGGGCCTCTTTTGAGGTTATGCGAGAGGTGTATTGCGCGATACGCGGTTCCGGTAGAGATGCCGCGCTGATTGCGCCGTGTCTTGAGTGTATAAAAGTGAAAATTTTTTGAATTTTTAAAATAAAATTTTAATTGCACGGTTTTGGAGTGAAGGTAGAGCTAGAAAGTAAGTATATACGATAAGAGTTGTTTATTGATTAAAGGTAACGGTTACGTGATAGTCAGCGATAAAACGTTGCGATGGCAGGAAATATATTCGTTATAATTTCTCGGCTGTAAAAATTTTATTTTGATACAAAAATTTCATTTCCAATAAACAATAATCGTTAAATGCGGATATTTGCGCTGGTAAAATCATTATCTCCGATCGCCTCTCATCTTCAATAACTCGTAATTGATCCTCTTATATAAATTAAACATTCTTTAGAAATAACTGTGGGAAAAATAGGCAATAAAAGGAAATGTTATCATTCGCGCGAGCCCATTAAACATACAAATGCAAATGCCGATGATAGGGCGTGCGAGAGAGAAAAAAGCAGACGTTTAAGCGCGCGCTTAAGTGAAGCTTCAAAGGAAAGGGGAGAGAAGAACTTGACGGGCAAACTTGGAGGAAACTTTCTAGCGAAGTTTAATTGGGATATAAAATGAGCTGAAACTGCGGCGGTCCGGCAACCGAGCGCCCAGTTTTAAAGGTTTTTTAAACGCTCCAATTTCAGCTCTCCACGTGTATTATAGCGGTGCTCTCACGCTGTGTGTGTGTGTTTACACGTGTCCCATTCAAATTAGACGCTATATGGGCGCCCGACGACGTAAATCCCTCCCGTAAACCGTACATATAACGTGTTTGCCATAACGGAACTAAAATTTTAATATTCGAGAAAATGAAAAATTATATATTTTCCTTGTGTATAAATAATTTGTGGCGGCAGTGTAGGTATGTGTGTGCCGGAAATATTTTACGAGTGCATTCGCATAATTATGGTGGCAGAAAAATGCATAAAGTGCGTTAAATTGAAGGCATATTTACGTGTATAATAATGGATTTTTTCGCGACGTAGAGTCGTTAAAAATTTTCATTACGTGCGGTTTTAATATGAAAACGTCAACGATTCTTCTCACATATTGGTACCACGCGAATTTCTTTGTAATAAAGTTTTTCGATGATATTCATTAAATTCGGGTCAGCGTGACAATATTAATGACGTTCATTATAAATTTTAATAAACATCATGTATATCGCATGATATAATAAGCCAATATTATTATTAAGCTTTATAACGGAATTTTCGTTTTTACCAATAAATAATATTTTCCAACTCAAAAACCCAATCCCCTTTGCATAACCTCCTCCTATACATCTCAAAAAAGAACCTCGTATGCACACATCACCCAACCACTCGACGATAACCCTGACGAAGGGAAAAAGCGAACATGCGATATTGCATCCACACGACGGCGAAATCACGATGACCCGCAATTTCGGCCGGCGCCTGGTGAAAGCGAGAACCGCTGCTACTGCTCTCCGCGAAAGTATCTCTCGCGCGCTAAAAATGCGTAATAACGGCGCCGAATTTTCGCTTTCAAGGGACCAAGAGAGATTGGTATTACGCGTGTGATTAAAAATGGGAGAATTCTCGGGTGAAATTCGTGCTGCCCGAGTGTATATAATACGCGCAGAACGAGAGTAGAGTAATTAACTCGTTATAGAGGAGAATTTCCATATAACGCGAGTGGATTTTTCGGGTCTGGGCCAGGAAGAAAGTTGGCCACGCGCTGGGTTATGTAACGTGTTATAAGTATGCCGGGATATGGAAAAATTTTTGCATTGTGCGCGAGTTATTGCGAATATCGTTTTTTACGACTATATGGTGTGTATGATGTATATACGGGGCATTCAGAGTTATTGAAAGTTGGATTTCTATTGTGACGTAAGGGGCATATTGTAACGTCTGCTCGTTATATGCGGCGCGGACGCTATAGCTTATATTACGAGGAAAATCAATCGCTGGAAGGGAGAGATGGCGCGAATTTTTCGAATAGCGCGCGCGAACAATGAAGATTTTTCTTGAGAAAAATTGTTGCACGGTTAATTGGACAGCTGTAAAGAAAAATTTCACATTAATTTTAGCGCTGCGTGCAGTACTCCACTCTTAAAATGTAATTTCGTTCCGATACAGGCTATAAATCTACTTTTTATACTTATTCGTAGAAGATTTTAAGCGGCGGCGTTTTATTAAAGCGGTTGAATAATTTGGAATATTGAAATCTTGAAATTATACTCGGATATCTCGTGGCGGAGAAACTGAAAGCGTAACAACGAGATTACAAAATTTAAAAGGCATATCGTAGTACCTACATTTTCACATCCATATTCCCGCCTAAAAAGAGATTGCTATATTTTTCAATATCCTTTGCGTCATGCAACCATCGCATTCTTGTTATTTTCTTCCAAATCTGACACAACTCCTCCGAAAGTTATACCCTCTAAACTTCTCACACACATAACGTTTCTAAAATTACACAGCTCACACTTTTTTCAATCGCTTCGAATAACCCGCTATAACCACCGCACTGGCGCCACCAATTATCCTTACACAACCCATTTTACTACAAAATCTCCCCCTTACATCACGCCACGTGGCGCTCGACACGTCCCCCGTTGCGCAAACAACAGCACCGGCGACTCTCCTCATTAAACTTCCTCTACTTATTCCTTGACAATGCACGCCGTCCAAGAATAGCCGTTCGTTAGTTTGTTATAATTCATCGATTTCGCGCGCCACGTGCTCGCAGTCGTTGCGCTTTCCTTCCATGGTAATCGAAATAGTGTTTTTCAGAAAGCTGAAATTAATTTTTCTTATGGGAATTTAACATTGGAAAAATGGACGAAAAGTGGTCACTGATGATTGACCAACAGAAAGCTATGAAAGGTGACAACAAATATTCCACAAAAAAGCGATTAAAGTAGAATAAAAGACCTTTAATTTGATATAAGAATCAGAAAAATCGGTCGATTTGGCGCAAAGTTAGGTGCATTTGAAAGTCGCGAAAAATGACCGAAAATGAGCGATTTTCCTCAAATGCACGTAATTCAATCATTCCCATAAGAAAAGTTAATTTCAGCTTTCTGAAAAACACTATTTCGATTTCCTTTGTTCAATACTGCTTTCTTTCCTTTGTGCAATACTGCTTATTATATCAGATATAGAATAAGATAAACTAGTTGACAGAGGTGTGCTTTAACTTTTTTTTTCGTCGTTTTTACGGACAAGTTAGAGGCAATTTTATGTAAATTTCGACATATATAATGAGTGGGGGAAGATTGATAATGAGTTCTTTGATGTGTCTGCCGCTGAGGGCTATCTACGATTGATGGGTATTCTGGAAGTGATTTTATTGTTCGCGGGTTTGTTCAAAGTGTAATTGAGGCGCATTCCTTGTGTAGTGTATTGTACGTCTTGTTTATTCTGATGCAAGGGATGTGCTTATAGGTTTGGTGAATTTTAACACTGTCTCCTGAATTTTTAACAGTTGGTACAACCATCGACATTGCTTTCATTCTAACATTCAAACACTTTGAGTGCGTTTTAAAAGGAGCAAAAAATACGGGGCCACTATTCATTGTAACAGTACCTTCAATTATATATCCGGTTTTTGTTTTAAACGTGTCTCTCCTACCACTAATTACTCTGCGTACAAAAACCCAAAGTAACTTCTTTCAAAGATCATCTGCTGTTTCTCAAGTTCAATGCACCCGCGCGCATCATCATCATCATCATAATCACTCGTCCAAACTGATAAGCAATCTTAATAACCTACAATTTAGCGTCTTGCATATATATAAATAGCACGATTCAAATGGCCTCTAATCGTCCCAGAATCTCAGTCTCGGCCTTTGTCATTTGTCCGCCGCGCGTTGATTAGTTTTCGAACTGCTGCGTTGGCAGGCTTTTCATTGGCCGCATCGCGCCTTCACCGAGGGAAAGTTTTATTAATCAATAACCTCAGAGGATAACCGAGAGAGCTGCTCCTATATAGGGCTGGGATTTGATAGTTCAATTATCCGCGTATAAAGTGACACACACCGAGCGTTATTCACATATAGTCCGAAATCCGCGCATACACGAGCTCTAAAGTGCAATTCAGCTGACACTTTCGCGAGGGTCCAAACGAGGGGATGATGGAATCTATTGATTTTGGTAATTGCTCGCGACGCTGTGACTGTGAACGATTGGATTGGATTTCTTGGGCTTTGGGTGCTGTGTATTATACGCATTTTTGTCCTTCTCCTGTTGCTGCGTCGTGTGTGTGAAACGAGTTACGCTGCTGTTGCCGGT
The DNA here is from genome assembly GCA_900474315.1 of Torymus auratus. Taxonomy (NCBI): domain Eukaryota; kingdom Metazoa; phylum Arthropoda; class Insecta; order Hymenoptera; family Torymidae; genus Torymus; species Torymus auratus. The sequence goes on along the minus strand of UXGD01002587.1, from coordinate 4,360 downwards.
TCAAGAGAGGCGAAGGAGAAAAAAAACTGGCTTACACAAGGCGATCGGATTTCTACCGGAAATACCTCACATAACCCCGCGGCTGCTGAGATTCCTGAAAAAACAAACTTGATAAACTCCAGAAAAGCATTCAAAAGAACTCGTCTTTATCTGTTTCTTTGGTTGCGGAATACAAAGGTGCAGGCTATTTTTCCATCAGATCGCCGCGACGTAACGGAGCGAAATCGCTGTACATTTCCCGCTCGACTCTTCATCCGCGTGTATTCTAATAGAATACTTATTACGATGAGAGCAGTGCTTATCGCGGATATGATGTTTCCCGTACTCTGACGTATAGCGGGAAAGACTCACGCGCAAATATAACTGGAACAGGCGAGTGACGTTTATCGCGAGAGTTGAGCTTTTACTGATCGACGCGGGAGATTGGGGATTGGCATGGAAATTAAGCTCGAATTCACGACGACGATGAATTTGACCTGTTGTAATGATCTTGTAACATGAGGAGGTTTTTTTACCTTTTTTTCTTTCATAGCTGGTAATTACGATATTTGAATTGAGCAAAGTATGTCTTTTGAGGGATTGGGTATATGACGTAGATGAGACGCAAAAAGTTCAATTGAATTCTCGTATCCAGTGGTTCTCACTGAAATATCGTGGAAAATCAACGATACGTGACTTTTTTACGCGATTATAGCGTTGTGTAATAAAATATTAGCCGACCGGCGATTGTTTTATGGCTATCTGTTTAGCCTGCGGAAGATAGATATATATACTTACGTAAATGAAAATTACAAACAAAGGCGAAGTCTGCGGGAGTTATATAAATAGGTTTAACTTATTCGAGTGTGCTTGTAATAATCGGTGTACTACCGATATTAACGGCTTTTGATTATCGTTTTTGAAAAATATATACAAAACTTACGAGGATAATTTATCCGTTGCTATATAATACCTTAAACTGCAGACATTTTAAGACCGAATTAATTATAGCAACCGGTAAAGCTAACGCTGCGTCGATTCCTATTACATATTCCGTTGCAAAAACTACATTCTGCAATCTATAATCCGGATCGAATTCCCGATAACGTCGATAATATCATTCGAAAGCATCGTATCATCGTCGCGGGCACTCTCGCATCAAACGCAGAAAGAAAAAAACCGATGATAAACCGTTTTTCCAGTAATGAGATATATAGAACCCGTTTATCGATATTTTCACGATCGATTGGAAATTCTCGAAGCGACGCGGAACGACATATATATACCGTTTCAAACCCAAACACTGGAACTGTCCATTTCACTGGCGTATAAATTTGCAAGGAATGTTACGAAGTTAATGAATCGAACGGCCGGTCTATCATCGCGCTCCATTTCGTCAGTGCTCACGAAGCGTCTAGCGACTCTCTCTATATTATTTCCCTTCGCGCTTTATCTCACTTTTCCAACGGTTTTTTACTTCTTTATTCGCCCCGAAGCTGCTTTCTCTTTTTCTCATTCAGTTGTTGTCGAACTACCGCCGCTTGAGATATTGATTAACAAGGTTTGCGATGTCGGATAGCATCGGTAAAATGGTTCCGATAGTAATTAAAGTCCTACTTCTATAACGATAGTTAATTACTGTTAGATGATAGAGACCGGCTCTCTGACAGTCGTGTTTTACAAATCGGTCGACACATTCCTGGGACCGCATAGTTAGATTGACTAAATCGATTTGTATACAAGTTTGGGTTGTGCATGTCGGACGATAACAACAGGACGCGCGATCGTGAAACTCGCGACCCGAAACTGGTGGGCGGCGGTTGTTGAACTTTTTATTCGATTTGTTGGAGAAAACAATAGAAATTCTGTCGATAAGCAAAGTCTCGCGGTGGTAAAACTAGCTCGGTTTATTTTAACTGACGAAACAAGATTACATTCGGCGCGCTGTGCAAAAAGCAATACCGGTTTGGTGTCGAGCTTTTATAGCCTCAGAAATTCAATTTATGCGCTCGCGGTGCTATAGTTAGACGTGTGTCCCGGCGCTTCTTGAATTGTCAGCGACCACAGCGAAATTTAAATTAGTTCGTGGTGCATCAAAGTAGAATATGATTTCCATTTCTAATATAATTTAGACAAGAGCTTTTGTGTACGTGTGTATTTATCAATTCTTCGAAATCGCAGACACATTCGAGTATACGTTTCTAGGTCGCATTAAGTTTCTCGAATGCTTCGTCGTTCCCTCCAGTAAACTGTGTACTATATCAGCTCTCTCGCGTCATATGTCGTGTGCATTAAACTAGAATTTCGCGCTTATTGTGAGCTGCTGATTTACTCGGACGACGCGTCACACCAAAGTATCATCATCACTTTGTATATCGACCGAATGATATTTATATGCGAAAGTGCCGCGAATATTTCATCATCATCTCGCGATTGCAGCTTCTCTGACCTACATTGTCTTCATTAATCCTCACTTCTGCGCGTCAAAGTCGAGAGGGAAATTCTCTCCAATTAGAATTATTCTTATGCTCTAGCGTGCGATTTTACAACATTTTCAAAAGATCAAAAACGTCATTATCATCTTTCGTGACGAACCCCAATGTCTTCCAGGCCACGCACCGACCTCTTGCACCATAACCTCTAATTTTTCTCTCCAGGCAAGTGTTCAGCTTCCATCTCTATATTTCTCCCCGCCCACATACTGACTCATACATCTCTGCTGCGGCATCTTCATCTCGCACTATGCACAACTACGACGACGTAGATGACCGATTAAATCAGCCCGTTCCCCGTTGCAGTTTTTCGTCGAATCGCTCCTCTCTCTTTCTTTCTCTCGCACGCTCGCTCGCTCAAAGTGGCACTTGGCCATGGCTATTAACGGTCTCTCCCTCTCGCTCGGCGCGTTAACAGTATTTATCCGGTGAAAGATCCGGCGAAGAAAGGAGGATGGGAACGCAGAAAGAGAGAGACGACAGTGTTCGTAAAAATAGATGTTTCGGGGCACCGGCGCGTTCTTTTTTCTTCTTCTATCGGAGTCCGATTGCATACATGGACGCGTGTTTATACTTTTGTGTATATCGACGAGGTTGCGCAATGTCGCTCTAGAATTAATCTCGCCACGAGTGGCCGAAATATTTTCGTTCGACGTGCAGATGTTGCACTTATGCGGTTTTTACTTTGAGGAGAGAGAAAGAGAGTGAAAGTATATAATGGTATGTGCCACGTGTTTGTAGCGCGTTTCATTTAAATTTCATGGGATGTATATGGAAAGTCCAGTCTTTCGGTGTGTAAATAATCCAAGAAATGTCCGTTTTATTAACAAATTTCTATAATGTTGCACTGCGAAGGATTCGCGGCGGTTGTTGAGAAACGCTTTCGGAGCAGCTATTCAGTGGTCTAATAATCGTCTTATCTAACCTCAAATGCAAACTTTTCTCCTCTTAGAAACATCATTACCTTCTTCTTCTTCTTGCTGTAATTAAATCTCGAAGGCAGTGCGCCGCGGCGTTCAATTTTATCGTTTATTGTACAGAGTGCGGGATTAAGCGCCGCTGCAGGTTTGCGACTTGGACTCTTCTGAACTGATTTACTGTTGCCGCTGTATAGCGTGTCTTCATAAATGTCAATAACTCTTGGCCTGTTACATAAAGAAAATGCAACACATTTCTCTCGCATTCCTCGTAGTTGTAGTAGAATATCTTTTGCTCTTCAAGTATATTATTATATTTATATTATTTTCTTCTCAACAAACAAATCTCCAAAACGAAAAAAAAATCTTTCAATATATATTTGGCATAAACTATCCAATAATACAAATCCTCGATAAAAAGAAAATCTCCAACAATATATAAGCTGCCAGACGCGCTTTCATCTATAGACGACCCCGGCGTATATATCGTCGCGCTAAAAAAAGGCGCAGCCGACTAGTCCACTCGAGCGAATCAATTTTCGTCACATCGCAGTCGAAAGTCGCGCCGCCGCGTACACGTCGACACTCATGCGGCTGTTGCGCAGGGTGAAGTACACTGAGAGAAATGTTCGATTAAAATTTATTATAAATATAAGAAAAATTACTATATTCAACACAAATAAATTTTATAATTACAAAAATAAATTTTATTTCAGTAGACTACAAATATTATTTTGTATTGCAGTTCAAATTACTATAAATATAGTAAAAAGTGCTACATTTAAAAATTGCCATCGATCGTAAGAAGTTTTGGTATCCAACATAGTAAAAATTGCCACACCAATAGTACTTTTTGCACAGGTCAAGGCGCACACGTGTCATTTTGAGGTTATGGGTTTCTCTCGCAATTTCACTTTGTCGTACTTTAAGTTAACAAAACATTGAAAACTTCGACTCAATTATTTTATTTTT
>UXGD01002586.1:9464-25165 GCA_900474315.1 Torymus auratus | reverse complement strand
ACAGTCTTTTTTACAATTTTGCCCCAACGCATTAACAGAAGGAGAAAGAATATATTCCGTTTAAGGTGGTCGAATTATATTAGATATGGTTAAATCGAACATATATTAGATATGGTTAAATTGGAGCTTACCATCTGTAGGTAAAAGTAACAGGTTACCAGATCAGTCAGTGCTACTCGTCTCATGGTACAACGAATACCTCCATTATCGACAGTTAATATTGCTTTACGTTTCAAATACTAGTAAAATTCAATACCACACCAATACTTTCTTTCAATAATTGTATATAAAATAAAATTGTTTTTAAATTATTTTAAGTAATACAAAAGCTAGAAAATGAACATAAAATCTAAAAGAAAAAGTTAAATATACAAAAACAGTTAAATAAAAACACAGCGTATATCTTTATGTATTAAGAATTATTTTTCTGCATAATAGGAGCGACAGCCAGGTGCCCGAAGTCGCGACCCTGCAAATGGTCCAGAAGAGGGGCGGATTGGATGAGGTGATCATCTGTTGGGGGAAGGACGGGGAGGGCGATGGTGATGAGAACTAAACACTGGTGAGTTAACAATTTTTTTGCGCTAGGAAGAATGTCGTTTTTTTCATTTTCCTTTTAAACTTTCAATAAACATTTGCATAAGTATTTTTTCAATTCCTTTCATTCATTTATACATTAAAAAATGTACAATATAGGTACAGAGTGAAACTTAAACGGAGAATGTTGCTACTAATGACAACGAAAACCTACATTATTTCTAAAAGAATGCAATTTTTCTCTGCGAAAAAACTACAATATACATATCAAATTATAAATAGTTAGCTTTCCACGTATAATTGAAACTCTCAAATATTGCACGTTAACGACTTACAGAAAAAAGGTGCACACATCTGGTGCGAGAGCACGTGCAATTCTTCCACGCTCCGAAGACGCACTGACCAATCAGATGCCTGTGGACGAGAATCCTTACTTCTTCGCAAGCTCTCGTTGCACGTGCCGAGCGTAACATTCTGGACATAGACGCGCACGAATGAGATGATCTTGCCACTGATGCGTAATATTCGGAGCTAATACTTACATAGTGTAGGGACATGCGCTTATTTATGTGTAATTTATACCGAAAAGTATAGACACACCTTTATTCTCGAATCCCATTTCGTAAATCTGACACATGTAAAAAGTATGTGAGATGACCATTTATGCGATTTTGACGTAAAGGATATTTTAAAAAATCTAGGAAAATCTTCCTTGGGCAATTTTGAACCGAAAAAACAAAAAACTTAAAAACTTAATTACTTTTGTGGAAAACGGCATAGGCAATCGCCGCTATAACATAAGTATAGCCTACAAAATCTTATGGAAAATGCAAGTAAGTATACCAGAAAGATGACATTTGTTGAACATTCAATACCTTCGTTTTGGAAGCCTCGCTTATAAAAAAAATCAAACCTGTGCTTCGACCCCACGTGACCTACAAACTCCAATGCTCCGCGCACACAGTGTAAGAGAATCAATACAACTGCAGCTGACGAAGCCCCTCACGGCAGCATCGATGCCCGTTGGAGATGATGAAATTCTCACGCAAGACAGTCCGAGTCCGCAAGATGAAGCAGGGGGTGGACGACGAGGACCTGAACGATGAGGTGGAGGCGCTACACGCGGCCGCGCGCGCCGGCGACATCGAGGTCGTCGAGGGTCTGCTGAACAGGTGGGAGAGAAAGAGAGAAAGAATGAGGTTATGTTAGAAGGAAAGGTTCTTTGTTTTTTTTTTGCTAATAGAAACAAGTGAAATATTTGTAGTGGTGGTTTGTGGGGGTGGAAGGAAGGTGGGGTTTTGGTGTTTGATTTGACGGGTGCTTACTGATTTTTTCGTTCGTAAATGAAATATAAGTAAATAAATGTGAAAATAAAAAATGAGTAAAATGCAATTTAGAAATGTTTACAGTTATAGAATTCCATGTTATGGACTTTTGATGCATAAAATCCTTAGTTACGTTGTTTTAATAATGGGAATGGGATATTATATTTTGTAACTCGAGTACAGATGATGGAACTATTGCAAGGATCATAAGTCATGAATAATCATTTTAAATAAATAATAAAAATTATTTTTTCATGCACGAATAAAATTAGTTCATGTATATTCATTGCTAAGCATCTTTATGTAACAAACTGCGACGAAAGTATAATATATTGATCGAAACAATAAATGACTAACGAGCAAAATGATGTCCTTGATTCTATGAGAGTGTTTCCATAGAAGAAAATCATTCATAAGTAACGCACAATTCTTATTGATTTAAATGTAATTATCTAAATTAACATTGTGCCATCAATTCCTTGATGGATTCCTGAACTGAGTTAATTCCTAAACTCCAAACTTTTGGTATACCTTTACACTATAGTGCATATTTAAGGTCATTATTTTTTCGCACAACATAAATAACGCAACATCACCTATGAAAAATCTTATGATATGCTTCCATTTCAACTTCCTTCATCATTCCGTAAATAAGTAACCCCCCGTAATTTTTCATTTCATCCTCTTGCATTTGCTCCTACCATTAAAACCAGAATTCAATTTCACAACCAGATCACAACCATCGACGTCACATACAGAAATATCGGCGAACGTGCAGAACCGTCTGGGCGAGAGGCCGTTGCACGCCGTCTGCCGCGGCGGTGACGACGAATCAGCCCCTGTCACCACGGGGCTAATGGTGAACAGGCTGGCGATACTTCAGCTACTGTGGGAACACGGCGCCAAGATGAACGCGAGGGGCGGCTTGCGCAAGGAGACTGCTTTGCACCTCGCCGTCAAGTCGCTACAGGTGAAACGGACAGGGTTTTATTGTCTTGCATCGTTTGAGGATGGTATTTGAAAGTATAATATATAGAAATAAGGAAAAACCGTACAGTGTTTCAAGTAAATGGTACATTATTGTGTGGATACGTGTAAGTAACATGAAAGAGTTTCTTTGGGTGGTCGTGTCTTGGGAAAAATATATGAACAATATGTTTATCTCTTTTATATTTGTTATGTTTTTCTATACGGACTCGAGGCATTTTTTTTAAAAACATGGTCGAATTTCGTTGTCAATGGAATAAAGTAGAGATTTTGTGAACGCCATAGGGACAGGGATCCTTAAACGTGTTAATAGTTCAAATTCCGAAGCTGCATATCTAACAATGCTATCTCTCAACAGATATTAGCTAATACACATTAGTTTGGTAACATGACTTTCCAAAGAATAGTACTTAAGTGATCTACAATGTAAATCTGTGATTCCCCGATTTTTATATTCTCACACGCACTTACGATGAGGTTTTCCGTTTTTCAAAAATACCTTTCGACAGTGACCACAATTATCTTTCATAAATCTCACTTGAAAATTATCAAGTTTGATCATAAGTTCTAAAAAAAATTTCAAGACAAAAACAACCCCATTTTTAGCTCGAGATCGTCGATTTCCTGATCAGCAGAGGCGCCGACGCAAACGCGTGTGACAAGGATAACCGCACACCCTTGCACGTCCTCGCTGCAGCTAAGCTGAGTGGGAAGCGATCCGACAGCAGCAGCAGCGCCGAGGCCATCCTTAATCTACTGCTGCAGAGGGGTGTGAATTTGCATGCCCACGATACGAGGTGGAAGACGCCGCTTGTCGAAGCTGTCTGCAGTGGGAACGAGGAAATGGTGGTGCTACTCCTGAAAGCTGGGTGAGAATGATGGTGAAGGTTACTGAAAAAAATCACTGTCGCTTATGAATGAAAGAACATACAGGCCGTGTATGAATCACAGGGAATTCGGGAAAATAGGTTTAAACTAGGTAATTAAAATTTTCTCGTATCTTTGGATAAAGAAATTCGAAAAATAAGATACGCGTCGTGATTTAGGTTCTTGGAAGAGTCCTGATAATTGCTCAGTGTTTCAGAGTTATATATTTTCGGTGCACTGTAGTACGGAGTGGGACTCTAAATTGGTATAATTAAGCTAATATAGTATGAGGATTTACAAAAAGTAGAAATAATGATTATCTCCTCTGTGACATAAGGTTCCTAATAATAATTTTTTATTTTGATTTGTAAGCCACATTTTTCTTTTATCAACTGAAAGCTTAGAAAATGTTCATTGAAGATGCAAATTTTTAAGAAACTGTAAAATAAAGAAATAATCGAATTATATATATCTTACCAGAATTAGGTGCTATCAATTTACGATTCTCTTACCTCGAATAACGAGTCACATCCGGTCCCTGGAAAAGTCAAAATTAATGCAATAAAAGAGCATCTTTTTCATGCCAATAATTACCTATACTTTTCAGTGCCCAAATCAACCACCAGGATCGTCTGGGCCTTACGCCGCTGTTTTACGCGGTTGAGATGCACTCCATTCCGATGACGACACTATTGCTGTCCCATCACGCGAATGTGAATGCGCGAGAGCAGCGCAGGCATTCGAGTCCTCTGCACTTTGTCGCGGGCACAGGCCGATACAACATCTTCGCCGACGCCAACGACACCGCCGCGCTCGCACGTGTCCTGATAAACGCCGGCGCGGAGGTAAACGCCGAGGACAACGAGGGCTCAACGACACTCCACGTCGCCGTGGATACGAAGGACGACAGACTGGTAGAGGCACTGCTGAACGCCGGGGCCAACGTGGACAAGAAGGACGAGTACGGAAACACGCCGTTACACGTGCTCCTGATGACGGCGCAGATCAAAACGGACTTGGAGAGTATCAGGCTCGAGGGCATCGCCAGGATGCTCCTCGATAAGGGTGAGATGGAGGAGATATTTGATAGATAGATTGTGGTTTTGTTGAATTGATGGTTAGGGGGGATTTTCGTAATTTATTGGAACGTAGAAATAGAGAAATTCAAATTTCGCGGTTAGCCAAGGTTACCAACTGCAGAATGGAGTGTTTACGAACTTACGCGATTGATGCCTAAATATGCCGTATGAAGTACATTGAAGCCTCATAGGCGCCGGGAGGCGTATGCCGCCCTGAATAAGTGTCTTATTGGTTGATTTTCAAAAGTTGACTAATCAGAGACAAAGTTCAGGAGAAGTGTAGGAGAACGTGCACGGCGCTTATATAGGCAGACCCTGATGGCACAGTTGGTAATTTTAAAAGGCGCGAAATTCGAATCGTATTATGAGATATGTATATGAAACCCTACATCTGTTTACTAAAGCAAGTATTCTCCGTTTTTATTTAAATGGTACGAATTAACTGTAATATTCTAATAAACGGTGGATAAATCAATGAGAAACAGAAAGATTAATCCTTCATTAAAGTTATACAATAAAACTAGGCCGGATATAGGCCTCATTGCACTTAAAATAATGCTCATTCTCTCTCCGCAGGCGCGAATGTAAACGAGCCGAACAGCAGCACGGAGACGCCGTTTCACTACTCGCTCTGGCGAGGTCACGCACCCGTCGTCTCCGACTTCCTTCATCATTCTGCGGATGTCTCGACACCCTGGCAGGCGCGTCGCGGAACTTTACGCTTCCTCCACGAGACGCCAGCATGCAACACACCCGAAGCCTGTGGCGGAGACGACGTCGTCCACGACGAGGCTTTCGCGCCCTTTAACGTTGCCGTGGCTCTGGGACACTTGGATGTGGTGAACCTTCTCTTGGACTACTGTGGGGACGAGATCGTGGAAACAAGGAATGATACGGGGGACCATAGCGTGGTCAAGACTGCGCTCTACTTGGCTGTGAAAAACGAGAAGTACGAGGTGGCGAGGTCGCTGCTTGAGGCCGGTGCCAGGGTGAACAGGTGGGACATGAACGTTTTTTATAATTGTCTGCATATGAAGATATAGAAAAAACGATCTGGTAAATTTGAGGAAATATAAGAAAATTGGAGACGTAATTTTTATGGTAGATTTTTGTTTAGTTGAGAAATGTATGAAGTACTTTTTTAAAATAAGTATATAAATATACATTCAATTAAGAAGGTAGTGTTAGTTACATCATCAACTAGACATAATTAAAATGAAATTCCAAAAGTCTATTATGAATAAAAAATGAGTGTTCTTCTTGCCTAGTTGCTTTGCAAATTTAAATATTTATCTGAATAATTTTTCAAATTTATCTGTAATTGCGTGCTAGATAAACCATTATAATAAAGAATTTCTTTTGTCTTTTTTCGTACTAATATTTCCTTTAAAATCATTATCAAATATTAGCAATATTTTTATAGATGAAAAACTCACAAGTAAATCAATATCATTAATAACTATTTTTTATGATAAAAGTTCAAATTCCATTTTTCTTCGATAGGCCAGTTCTGCATTATACAACAGCACTTCATGTGGCCGTATCCAGGGCGAACGCATCCCTGGCATATTTGTTACTAGAATATGGCGCTGATTGTGAAGTAAAAGACGTCTATGGAAGAACTCCTTTAAGATGCGCAGTCGAACGCGAACTAGCGTCATTGAATGATATCACGAAAATATTAGTGATGCACAGCGCTAAAAGAGATATGGAGAATTTAAGTGTAAGCAAAGAAGACACGGATATCATAGAATCCAGAAAGTGGTTGTCCGTATTTCGGAACAATTGTACGACAGAACTATCAACGATGAAGACAGATGTGCTCTGTGATAATTTTTCAATGTACGGGATGATAAGTAAAAGTGTCGATTCACTAACGTTGTGTTTGGAAAATGAAACTATTGTGAACGCATTTTTTTCGCGAAAAATTGAAGAGAAGTATCCGATTTACAGCAAAATGATGAAGATACACTTTGATTTAGCGTTAGAAAGAAAAAAATTACTCAATGACGCCATCGTCGCGTTAAACGTGATCTTCGAAAATATCGCTGAACAGCTAGGGTACGAATTGTTTCCTGATATGATAGTTCGAAAAATACTGAGCTACTTCACGTTGAGAAATTTGCAAAAGCTAAGACTACTTTCAAAGTAAGATGGCAGGGAGAAAGCAAATCAAATATATTTCTGTATTTTTATAATTTATCTCTGTCTGTAATAAAGTGTACAATTTCACTGTTTTTCATCGTAAATAAATACTCAATAGACTTACAATTATATATTTGCATCATAACTGTCATTCGGAATATAACGGTATTGATCGGCATGTATGTAACATGCAATAATTAACACTCATTTGTAAAACGAGAGCCCAAAAAATTCTTTGTGAAAAACGTTAACTTCAATATTTTTCTTCTTTCTTATCCTCGCTTTTTTTTTTACTTTCGACGAAGTTACAAAAGTAGAATGCTCGAAAAAAGTACGACGTATTGCAGTCCGCGTTTGATCATACACTTTGGCATTTGTGTTCTAAATGAATTTCGCCTTAACTTTTGGATTAGCGATGATCTCTTGTCTCTGTGTAGAAAATCATAATTGACCTTTAGTAACATCCGCTTTATTTTTTAAAAATAACACTATACGACAACTGTAATCTGGCGAAATTAATTTAGAGCGCACGTGCACATGGTTTTATTATAGATTTAACTTGGTAATTCACAGATACTTATAGCTTACTGTTAAAACTTTCATAGATGACAGGAAATTGTCACCGCGTATGCTGAAATTATAATCACTATGGTAATCTTGGCTGAAAAGTTGCATAAAGAATGAAACATTGGAAAGCGCCTACAGAATCATAAAATTATTTTCATGAACTACAACCGACTCTTAAACCTTTAATTTTTTCATACAAATGCACCGTAGATAGAAACAAAACACTCGAGTAATATCTAAGCATATTACTTTCGCCAACATTAAATGTCAACATTAATCGTATAACAAAATTGTCTACTATTTCCTCGTAACAATTTATGCAACTTCTCAATATTATCACTCAACTTGAACAATCTCGACTATCATACACTATCTATTTCATTATTTTGTTTTTGTTTTCGGTGATATGGAATGGTATCGTTTCTCTCTTTCGCACCTGCTCGATTACGCCTTAGTTACATAATTTTCTCGAGAGATTTCAAGAATATATATGTATATATTGTCGCTGGTCTCGCGAAGCCAACGCCGGCTTCCGACGAATTATAAATCTCTGCTTACATTCGATTTGACGAGGGTAAAAAAAATTAATTTCTTTTTCTCTCATGTACAGTATTCGCTCTTCTGTTCTCGTCTTTGACATTCTGTTAACTTTAAAATGTGGAACTCGCAAATGCAACGCAACAATCGGTGTCTCATGCACGTTTACGCTCTTTCTCTCTCTATCTCTCTATCTGTCCATCACTATTTACAAATTCTTAGCGAGCATGTCTTGCGTTTATCGTTCAATACTGCTCGCTATCTCTGCAAAATACATGATTTTCTCATATAACTGAATATCTTCTTTTCTTTATTATGGGTCGTTGATTATTCTCTGTCCGAAAGGGGAAAAAGCTAAATTAAACGTGGCTCGTTGGAAAATTCGAGCTATGTACATGTCGGAATGTTCAGTTTTTTCATTCTAGTAAGGGTTTTAAGAACTAATGCTCACTTACTTATTTACACACTTGAAAATACAATGTAGCAGATTAAGAAAAAAATTTAAAATTCTTTTTTTTTTGTTGCTTCTAAGAATAATAATTTCTAAATGTCTGACTAAAGTATATACCTAATCGAACCTAAATCTTGATTACTTATGGCTTCGAGAACCTTAAATTAGGATAAAATGGCAACAGACGGACGTACACTTAAACTCTACAATAAATGAAAATTGAATAACGAGGGCGAAACAAACACTCGCCGCTGAAATAACAGTCGGCAAATTCTTGATTTTTTCCCTAAATGCTAAAATACGAGGAATATCTCGAGCTCGTTGAGGAGACGAAAACGTACTAGTTGGCGCTGTCTTACCGATTGGATAACTACATTCCATGAAGCCGACTTGATTTTTAAAACTGTTTAAAATTTCTTTATTTACAAAATTATTGAATTTTTTTAAAATGTCCAACGTGTCTCTATAATTTTTTGTGGTTAAAATGGAGAACCTTTTAAATTAAATAATTTGATTTATTGTATTTTTGAATTTATTCATTGTGTAAGCAGATTTACTCTGCAGATTATATGGAATATTATAAAATATTCTATATTTTGGAATCAAACAAGGTCTCTTTTACTGATTATTACAGAAACCCATTTTCCGTCAATGATTATTTCGACAAAACGTTTCTCTGCTCCGTTAGAATTTTTCATTAAAAACGTAAAACTTCAACATAACATTGTAGAGAACCATTTCCTCAAAATACTAATTCAATGAAAAAAAATAGGTTTCTGTATTCGATCTGCCCAACTTAGAAGGAAACCTATGCCACCATTTAAAGTATAAAAAGGCATACAATTTAAGCAAGAACCACCCGGCTTCCAAAGTAAGAAAGTTATTAAAATCATAAACTGGGATTCGATACACTACTAAACAAGTAAAAGTAGTGTAAACCGAGTCCAGTCAGAAACTGACCATTCCACAACTTTCCTACCACTAAACCTGGCCAACATTTGCTTCCAAATTCACATCTTCTTATTCTCCAAACGACACCACAGGCACTGCGGTTTGCATTCTTTAAATCTCCCACATCACAAAAACCAAGCCCGCGCCTCAAAATTCAAAAAACCAACCTACTCGTTCCAAATACGCGGGCGTCCCGTTATCAACCCTCCCTATATCTTACATTTATTTATACAGCTCCCTCTGGCGTAAAGCGAGCATATCGGTAAAACAGCGCTTGAAGCATGCTCGTCTCTCTCTCTCTCTTTCTCGCAAGAAATCACAATCGCCTAAAAGAGTTCCGGACGCACTGCGGCGTCGCTGGTCACGTGGGATCATCTGATCACACTGAGGAGACCGATGAGGAGGGCGAGACTGGAGAGGCTGGCAGTACAGCCCGCCGCTGAGTCGCAGTCCAGACGGTCGCGGTGGTAGAAGTTCGCAGGTGGATGCTCGTCGCCTGGTTTGCAGAACTCGCCGCGCTTAGCGAACTCGTCCTGCAAGAATAACGAATCAATTTTAGTTTTCTGGTGTTTGGGGTTTTCTTTGGTCGGTTCTTTTTCTGATATATTTATAAATGTAATCTATAAAAGCTGTGTGCTTATCTGACTCATTTTGTAACAAAAGTATACTTTTTACACAAACGAGATAAATAAAAATACTCTTTCTATTAGACGACACCTTACATCTATTCAAGCTTCGATCCTTGTTTACACTTTCTAATGGTTGGGGTTTATTCAAATCAAAGCCCCTGACAAACCCACTATTTCATTTCCCACAAACTACCATTTACTACACCCTTCCTCGATACACTCACGCTTCGCCAATCGGCCGCCGAAAACGTCAGCAACCCATAAACCTCCTACACCTTCGCACTCAGCAGAAAAAAACCCGCTTATCCCCTCCTCGCTCCTGAAAAAAAGACCGCAAGAACGAATCGAACCTAGCACGCACGTAAAAAAAATCCCCCCCTCGTAAAGCTACCATACCCACACTAGGGGCGCACAGCACAGCACAGCGAGTTTTATTACCTGGCAGAGGTCGCGGCAGGGCGGACAAATGAGGGCGCCCTTGTGCAGCCACTCGTTCTGCATTATCCGTATGGCGATCTCCTGGCCGGCGTGGTAACACGTGTACGTGTAATTCGTGACCTGCAAGAGAGATAGCGGAACGTTATTTATTTTGGAATAAGAATGGCGAGGGCCAGGGAGAGAGATAGGCGCGTTGTGACGCTTGGGAAGGTAGGAGGAGGTAATTAATCGTGACGGAGCTAGGGTGTGGGGGACAAGTCGTACAAGGGGGTCGTGATATTCTTTTCGAGTATGAGGTAGGGTTGTGGTGAGGTGTAGAAGTGGGATTGAAAATAATAAATAAGAACGTGCGGTTATCGTGGAAATTTGATGTAGCCTAAAATCCTCTATCGAGTATTTATGATTTGTTTTTTATTTGCTCGTAAAACGCGCGAAAAATATTAATTTAAAGTCTTTTAGCGTGGCAAATAATTTACGAGCGGGCCGTTAAATTTTAAGTCGCTTTAGTAAAACGTAAATAATGAAAATGTTGAGTAACTCTTTATAACAATAATGTAACAGACCAATAGATAATATATTATTACTCATTATAATTATAGTCGATTTTTCTAAAATATTTTGAATATTTTAATTTCCCTTATAATTCAGTTTACTTTATCTGATAATGTAGTTTAAATTCAAAGTCACGTATACTTATACATGAAAATTCGTTTAAATACTTCATAAAATATTTAGTATGAACTATTATTATTAAGCTAACATTAAATTTAAAAATAACCATTTTAAATATTATATGTATACCTATAAATATGAGCACAATATTTATGCAGCAGATTTCTACACGTTTTTGCTCTTCGTTATAAATTGAAAAATTTAAATAACGGAACCGGATGCTGTTCAATATAAATGTCGAAGTTTTTCCAATACTATTTTAAACAGAATGTCGAAGTAGACTATCAGAAATTACATTACTCTCCTTTAACTTTTATTTTTCCACCCGCTATCCTTTACCTCATCATAAATCACAAATGACACCGATAATCAAAATACCACATCCCCAAAAACTCTACAATTCCGGAGCTCCCAACCAATCTCAACGCCGCCCGATTATTAGGCCAGTTAAGGCTTAGACACGCGAGGAGCTGTCGTTAACTACACTCACCATGATGTGGAGTCGTCCACCCTCGCACTTGTACTGGTAGCAGCCGGAACCCCAATGCTGCCACTGCCGTACCTGCTTGCACGTGCGCTCCTCCCACATCTGGTTAGTGTGGTCGAAGCAGCGCGAGTTGCCACCGTAGCGTTCCAGCGCGAAGTTCTTCTGCGGATCTGGAATTATGGAGATTGTTGTAGCGGTTGGCGGTCGTAGGTAAAAATGGGCGGGTGTGGTGGAGATTTGTAGTTTTCAGATGGAATAAGGTAAACCAATTCGGTTGGAAGAAAAATACAAAATAGTAAATATTCGCTGAATTTAAATTTTAAATTGTAAAATTGCATTTTATTAGAAGTCGAAATGTAATTAAAATAATTCTATAGGAGAATATAGTTGTTTTACTACGTATACAAATCGATACTTTAATTGAATCGAAAATGAAGTTCTACATCCCGAAACTATCGAAAATTCAACAACGAATATTTATTGAATCTAAAATGAACTGCTGTATTTCTAAACTATTTGCAATGCGGTAACCTACATACCTCTCCATCAGCAAATTGTTTCGAGTACATTGTTATAACGAAACCCATTTCTAAAAATCCATCCAACCGCACGCAGATTTCCCAAAAAGATTTACCGAATAATTCCCACCGGTCATTAAAATTATCCCCAACTATAATCCTTCCACAAAATCACACCAAAAACACAAAAAAAAAAAAATACGAACCTCCTTCGACCGTGCCACCGCTTATGCAAACTACCAACTCCGCGCGCGTTTCTTTCCCGAGGCGAACGCACGTACGCGCGGCCGTAAAGCATCGACGCTCGTAAACGTAGCCGTAAAGCGCCTGTGTATGCATCGAAGGCGCGCTACTACTACTACTACTACTTTTTTTGTTTTTATTGGGCCACAGTGTCGCCGTCTTTCGGGAGTACGAGAGAGACGCGATAGCCATCATTTTTTGTTCTCTCTCCCTCTCTCGATATTTTACGCGCGTGACGCGTGCCTGGTTTCGGTATAAGCGGAGAATTAAAGTGATTGGCGGTTTCCATTAAAAAAATATATATATGTATGTGTGTGCATCGGGAAAATTAATGGAATCATTTTAACGGAAACGCGGTATGCAAAATTAATTGAATTCCGGCTTTGATAGACGTGGGGGGAAAAAAAGAAATTCAACATTTCACGCTGATGACGTACGCGCGAAATTAAATTCAACTCACGGGGGTTGTTGTCCTCGTAGAGACAGTGAGAGCCCCGCACGACGGTGTTGTTGGCGCGCCAGGTGAACTCCTGGTTGTAGGGGCAGTAATCGGCGAGCGATACCGAGCCGCCGTAGTACTCCTCGCGGCCTCGCGGCACATTCGGTATCCAGTCAAAGTTCTGAAACATTGCAAAGTCGTTGTAATCATAGTAATCGTAGGTGGATATATCCAATACACATAAAGATTTAGGGTCAAAGAATTCTGCAAGTAATTATATCATAAAGGTTACTTTAAGTGGTCACCGAGTATTGAAAAAGATCACTTTGTAAGAAACATTATAAAAATATTTATAATAAAATACAAAGTAACATGAATAAACAGTATGATGGGACATTCGTGATCAGAATAAAATATCAATAAGTAGTCTTTATAATTACTTTGATGAAAGTAGTTACTCTCAAGTGGGATTATTAAATTATTTTCTAGATTTATTTTGTACTGTTATGTTGAAGTAGAGATTTTCTTAGATATCTTGCCAAATAATCGTAATTTCGTTTATCGTAATTAGTTTAGTTCTTTTTTTTTAGGTATAAGCAGTAACGATTTCAAGTACATCTACATCTCAAATCACAGTCGCTAATACACAGACAAATAAATACTTAAATATTGATTTCGCCACATTTTTCTCATCGCTCACCTGGTATTGTTTAGGCAGTGGCTGAGGATACTCGATGAGATTGCACAGTGCGACAGAGCTGCGGTCGTCGGTGCACTCGGTCTGTAACGGATCGCGCTTCACCTTGTTGCAGAACGGATGGATCGATCGGCCACTGAGAAATAACAAAAAAACTCGTTAATAGCATTCAGGCTTTTTCATAATATATATGCGATTATGGCTTATACTCACGGCTCTATATCGTTATCTCTCCTGCATAGCGGCGGGAAAATGTAAAGTTTCGGGATTGTTAGTACAAGATATAATACTGTTAGTAGAAAATAGCTTAGATTTCAAGGATATTAAATGCAAAGTTACTCTAGCATTAAGGAGGAGGTGTAATATCTGTACGTACGAGAACTTTGAGGACTTGGCGACTATCCACTCCTTGCAGGATTTCATGGCGAAGTCGCAGCCGAGCTTCCGGCCCCAGCCGAGCTCCTGGGCCATCGTGTAGTTGGCGCTGTACCAGCCCGTGTCCTCCATCAGGGCGAGGGTGATGCGCGAGTAGACTGGGTTCTGCGTGTGAGTGCCTGTCATCGCCTCGTTCTGCAACGATATTTCGGTCTCGTGTTATATTATTTTGCGGTTAAGCAAATGTATCACATTTTTTTATGAAGTAAAAAAGTTTTTACGTGGAAAAGAATTGTTTTGCAAACTTTTAATTTCATGAGGATAAAAGTTTAGATTTAGTTTTGCGCGTTAAGCGGTTGTTTGAAAAAGTATATTTTTCCTCCTTGACCTTATTAGTTTCGTTAGATGTTTTAAAACGTAAGATTTATGAGTAAAAGAATGAAAAAATCGGCTTTATTACCGTAAAGCTCTTTCGGCTCTAGAAAACGCACAGTTTCAACAAGTTGAATTTCGAAAGACGAATTTCCACAAACACACAAACCAGGAAATTCGTAACAAACAATGTTTCCAAAAACTTTTAATGAAAAGTTCCGGGACAGTTAGAATTTCTTTAACAGTCGAAATTTTCCGAAAATTAAAAAACTTTTTCAAACTTGTCAAAAAGCAAAATTAAAAAGCACCGCGTGAGTTTGAAGTTTTAAAGTGCGGTAACGAAAACAACATACACCCAGAACTTAACAATTTGTCAACGTCGTTTTTTAAAAATGACGTGCGAGTTTTATTTTCACAACAATTTCCCATTCGCTGAATTTAGCATGTTATTATAATGCAACTGATTGAAACGGTCCCCTCTTCAAAGGCACAACCTAATAATTTAATTATTATATAATGCAGCAAATAATTAGAATATTCAGTAAAAGCATCTAATTATTCAAGAAAATGAATAACCTCATCAATCGAAATAATTCGTAGTTTTCATTACTGATTCACCCGATCGCACTGTATTTATAACCATCATCACGGATTATCCATCGATATTCTAACTCCGAGGCGCAGCGTACGCACATGTTTATTCAAATTATATATACGAAACGAATATCAATTTCATAACCCGACCCCCTCGCGCATTAGCTTTGTGAATCTGCAATTTCGCATAATTGCGCGATGGTATTTGCATATTTATAACGTGTAAACGCGCATTTATATCAAAATAATACACGGCTCTTTTCCGGATTTTTTTTTGTTTGTACACGCAAATTATACAACCGCGCGGAAGGAAAGCAAATGTTGACCAAACCAAAGGCCGTTAACAGCATTTTCTTTTGAATCAAACATCCGAAATAATGTTTATTAGTTTTTCCCGTATACACTTTTTTTTACGATTCGCGCATTCAATTACCGGCGAGTTGAATGTCGCGAAATCCCAGGCGCGCGATAACTAGAGCGCGCATGCATACGAAAACATGAATTTTGAAAATAATTCTACAAGCGCGAGTGCAAGAGAGTGAGGTGTACGCGCCTGCGCGCTAGTCTCCGGGGAAATTTGCGGAAAATACGTTTAAAGTTGATTAAACGTTGCGTAATGTATACATATACACACGAGTCAGCGCGTCTGCCCGAGCTGGACTCATTCTACTTAGCGCTGTATTATCCCGTGCACGGTGGATGAAACGCGAATCGATTTTTTCGGTGTTGCGTGCGGCTGTTTGTTTTGAAACCGTTTAAATGAAGAGGTTGGGTTGATGGGAAGTGGAAGG
>UXGD01002585.1:0-25171 GCA_900474315.1 Torymus auratus | reverse complement strand
AAGACAATAATCGATACAATATTTATATAAAGTTTTCGATACAATATCAAGATTGTGATGTCAAGAATGTAAAGAATCTTGTCTTGAAAGTAACTTGAGATTTTCTTGTCGTAATAGATTATAAAAATAATCATTAACTAATTAAATAAAAACAATTATTTAACTCTCATACAAAGGCGTCTTTATTAACTTAATAAACTTCGGTAGTTGATGACTCCTATATCCCCTCAGGTCGACTTACTTAGGCACGTGAGGCAACAGAGAGGGGGTGCGCGCCGCCTAGCGGCAGTGTGCTTAACTAGACTCTGGCCGGGGGCACATATATGGCAGGAAAAATCAAATTTTAAATTTGGCATTTATTTATACTTGTGCCGACATTTTATTTTTATGTTCAACGCAATGTATTTGTAACTTAAAAGTTTCTTAAATTTAAAAATATTTTTAACAGAATCATTTAAAAAGGTCTGAAATCTAAATAGTCAACTCGCTTACTGTTTCGCGTCCGCGTGCCTTCCTCTTCTACATGATGGACCTCGCGTGTCTCGACTATTAAGGTTCGAGATTTTTTTATATAATCGACTTGCTTTTTGTCGCACATTGGTGTAACTCCATTTTCGTGTCGACCTCGTGTTTCCTGGTTATTTAGGTTTGAGACCTTTTCTAATAATTGTCTCGCTTACTATCGCACATCTGCGACATGATTAAGACAAGATAATAATATTTTTCATATTGACTGTCAAGACCAAGCCGAGAGAAATTTTCAAGAATTTCCAAGAGCGAGACAATAATTACAGAAATATTGTATTTTCTTGCTCTCGTGCAGCCCTAAAATAACCTCAACATCAGCCAATCCTAATAAACAGCGCGTCCTCCCGAAGTGATTCATCGATTCATCATCACCGAAGTTCAAACTTCGGTGCTACTTCAGCTTTTTCCTCACACCTATTAGTACCTATACACCATGATCCCGAAGGAATGCCAACTTTTTGCCACTGTTCGCTCGGGATGAGCCAGCGGAATCCTATATATATTTTCGAGGAAGCGCTGGGAGACTGATTAATTGTCGCGGCACGAGGCGCAAGGAAAAAACTTGTTTTCGCGCGCGTTAGTCAGCGCTACTAGCTGCGGCAAAAGAATTGTGTAAGTGCGCGTGTTGCTTTTTTTGTGCTTTTATCGGAACTCCGATGTTTCTTTATCGAGTTACCAATTCTTTAATGGGTAATTTTACATTGGGATTTATGGTAATTGCCTGCTTTTATTTTCTGTACAGATAGGTATTGTAGTTTGAGAAATAGCGAAGTGAAAATGAACGTTTTTAATGGCCATCTAAATATTTATGAGCATTGAATGAAGAAAGATTTTATTGTAAAACAAGAAAAGGACAAAGGTTTTTTCATCTACCAGCGATGTTATAATAGTTACTTTGTGCAGATAGCGCATTGTTTTCAAAAGCGTTCCATTATGCTGCGAAAATGCGTTTTGAATATTTCGTTTGACATGTAAGGAAACATTACGACACTGTCACTTCATTTGAGCAAAAAGCGAACCTCAACAGCTACATCGAAACGTCTTACCCTAAAAATCCATCAACCCTAAGAAGTATAACTTTCCTCATTCTCTTATCACCACATCTCTCATCAACATAGAATTTCAGAACACAAACATCATCAGTTTATCAATAATCACGATAGCCACGTGCGTCGATCTATTTTCGGCGTCGCATCTAATTGAAGGGGGGAGGGGGCGAAGGAGAGGATGTGTGTCAGGTGGAGAGGAGGTGGAGGTCAGTGACATCGCGCTCAACGCCGCAGTAGCAGCGCTACACGCGCGTTTGACGTTGGTGCGCGCACGACTGCAGCGGTGCGAGCCGTCTTATCGGTTGTCACGCTGCTTCTTTCCTTCGGCTTATCGGGGGAAAAAAGGGGGCTCGTGCGGTTAAAGACGACAGAAATATTATTGGTAGAAATTCGCGCTGTAAAGGTGTGGATAAATTTTTTATATATATGTGGGATGGTTTTTCATTGGTTCTGGGATGAGGGTACAGTTCGAATGATTTTGTCAAAATTCTATAATGTATACTTTCATCGTCATCTGATTCAATGTAAGTTTGTTGAGTCTAGTGGTCGCACTGTCCAAGGGTTAAAATAACTATTAGATTTCTTCATTTCGACATTCCGATCACTTGATCGTGATGATCCTCTTCAGGAAAAGAAAACTACCTAATATGGTATTTATACATGCAACATGACGTGCTATACCAGTCAAGTCAACCGTGCGACTAGTATAGACTCAAAATACTTCAAAAACTTATATTTAACAAACATTACTGCGTCAGTCGGATCAAAAAACATATTTAATCATCTGATTCAGTCGTTCTTATATCTTAGTCAAAGGCTAGAGTATTCTACAGTTTTGATAGTCGTATGAAATGGCAATAATAAGTAATTCAGACAGGAAACTGACTGCAATTAAAACAGCAATCCACTTATGTACATATAAAAATGACACGTGAAAGCTGATTAAGTTGGTTATTTTCGATATCTCATTAACGGTTCATTGGTACGAGTTTTCAACGATAGGAACTATATACTCCGATGTCACATGCACAATCGGTTTTTAACGAGCGGCAAGAAGAATTTCCGCATCAGCCCCTCATTAGCCGGGGGAAATTAACCTTGGTATTTTAATGCGCAAGGCCCTTTGAGCCAACAACCCACGGTTCAATCATCAAAAGAGTTCAAACGTATACGTGAATCATGCATCGGAACGGATATAACGAAAACATTTGAGAAACTGTGTGAATTTTCATTAACTGCCGAGACGTTGAATCCACCCTACAATTAAACCACCTAATCAAGCTCAGGTCATCCATTCACATTAACTTCCCCCTCACAGCCCATCCTCGATCGTGTTCCATTCCCGTAAAAGCCTTTTCTCGCAGCTTTATACACCCCGAGAGCCCCGGAAACGCGACTCAAGAGTGCAAACGTGTATGTACGCTTATAAACGTATATATACAACACCAAGGCCTCTCTTTCCCTTTGCGTGCGAGTAAGCGCGACGGGGATATCTTGGAAAGCCACCTGTGAATCTGCCCGAGAAACAAACACCTGTTACAGAGCCCGGCTCTTGCGTACACACGCGCCTCACTCACTCTCTATTCGGTGTGTCTATATACATATATACATAAACACGAGAGAGGAGTCCTGCGGCATACTAGCGTTTATTTTCGCGCAACGTGCGCCGGATGCGTTCGCGCAGGCATGTCGATCGACTTGACGGGCTCTCTCGAATGAGGGGAGGGGAGTAAAGATGGTTATTCTGGCTTATCGATCGGGTCAAGGATGGTTGGGAGGAAGAACGCATGGCGGCAGCACCGGATAGGCGGAGATGAGGCGGAGTGATGTTACCGACGGAGCGGAGCGCAGGGAGTGGCGATTAGAGATGGCGCTATAGGGCAGCGGAGAGACGGTGATGAGAGGAAGTAGGTATAGAATTTGGAATTAGTCTTGTTTTGAAAATGCGGTTTGTTACGAAATTGATCATAAGTTAGAGAGACTTATGGGGATGGAAGTCAAAGCTTCCATTACGAGTCTAATTAAAGTAGAGCGTATCTGTTCACTACTGATTTACTGTAACAGAATTGTAAAAGTCTATATATTTATATATGATATAGGTAGAAGAGCTATGGAAGCGTTTTAATTATCGCGAAATTTCAGCTCAGGTGATGTATACCTCCGGTGGATGATTGATGTTGCTTGAATTGGATATCTTGCAAGAAGCCCTGCGATGTACCTTCTCTCTCTCTCTATCTCTCGTTCCCAGACAAGTTGATCACCCCTGACAGGAATATATTACGTTGACAAGCCCGGATACTAGGGTTTATGGATTATGAATTCCCAGGAAATTCTAGATCGGCTTTCAAGAATAAGGATAGTTATATCTTTTCTGCAATGTGCGGAAAGTTTTAGCAAAGTAAGATGTATCTTTCCTCGCAAATCCGGGAATAAAAACTTTGAGCTCATTTTCTATTTGTTTTATATAAAAATTCAACTGCATCCTACATATATAATTATGTTGAATTATTAGTCTAGTTTCCGTATACCGATCGATTCGATAAACAGCTGCCGCACGCGCGTATACCGAACGTTGGAGAAACAGACCTCGACATAGCCCCGAGGGATATTAGCTGTATCTAAAAATGAAATCGAGCAGCAACATTGTCAATAGGATGACTAAACCAGTAAATAACGGCGTAAGCTCACTGGATGACCAGATAACGTATTTCATCAGACAGTCTGTTGTACTGAACTCTATCTGTTACTTGCAAGTATACTTCGATATATTTTCTAGAATTTTTCGGCAGATAGATTACAAAGTGTACAAGAAGATACTCCGATGTGAAAAGTATCTTAAAAAATTGCTTGTTTCGGTGAAAAAAACTTAATAGCAAGTATTAACATTATCGTAATATATTGTATATAATAATTGTCGAACGAGAAAACATAATTTTAAATATGAAAACTATGCTAGGGCTGCACGATATACCAAGATTAATCTTGATATTGTATTGTCTTGCCACAATATTCAAGATTTACAATATTTATACATCGGTCAATACAATATTTATATACAGTTTTCGAAACAATATCGAGATTGTGGTGTCAAGAATGTAAAGAATCTTTCTTGCCTTGTCTTGAAAATAACAACATTTTCTAATCGTAATAATTTATCTTATACAGAGCGCGCGTGTTGATAAATCATTTGGGCGTTTCCAATGAAAACCGTTTTTAAAATCATGAGTCCTTACAAGGCAGATATTGTTTTCGCCACGTCAAATTAAAAATAGTGTGAACCCA
Source organism: Torymus auratus (assembly GCA_900474315.1). Classification (NCBI taxonomy): domain Eukaryota; kingdom Metazoa; phylum Arthropoda; class Insecta; order Hymenoptera; family Torymidae; genus Torymus; species Torymus auratus. Next base: position 20,312 of record UXGD01002585.1, on the reverse strand, counting down.
TCGCCAGTTCCCCCAGGATACCCCACAGTGCAAGCCACGTCGTCGCCAAAAGCAGAGGGAGAGAGACGACGACGATTCAGTCAGCGAACCTGCGGCCACCTGCGTTCAATTAAGCACCGGAGAATCCAGGCTTCGCGATACAGCAAGATTAATCTTTGTATTGTATTGCCTTGCCTCAATATTCAAGACAATAATCGATACAATATTTATATAAGGTTTTCGATGCAATATTAAGATCATGGTATCAAGAATCTTGTCTTGTCTTGAAAATAACTAACATTTTCTAATTGTAATAATTTATCGAAATAATTATAAATTCATAACTCAATAAACTTCAATATAAGTACAAAAATATCGCATTATCTTGCTCTCGTGCAGCCCTACAGTGAAAACTGGAGCATCTGTTTACAATTATTCAAGTTGATCTTTTCATACTAAATTTATTTTTCACGTTAATAAATAAGTCAAATATAGTTAACTCATTTACTGAAGTACAAAGGAAATCCTATTGTTTATCACAAAAACATTCAAGATTCTCCTAAGACTCTATATACCGAGCTATATACCTTGTCTTTAAAAATATGTAAACTCATAAATTTGCATCGCAAGGTTGCCTCAGTAAAATAAATCACCACTCAAAAGTTCAAAAGAAACAGTTCCAATCAAACCTACAATCCCCAAGAGACCCAAAACTTTCGCATTCGAATTAAAACAATCCATTTCCCTATTCTGTCTCCAACATATACCATCCGCACCGCCTCTGTCTTCTTCCAAGTCTTTATATAAACCCCAGCAAGAGCAGGAGGAGGAAACGGCGCGGTTTTATCGGCGCGCATCGGGTATGTGTATCCTGCGTCACGGGGCCAATGACGTCAGCGCGCGTGCGATTCCGGGATATCCTGACGCGTGCGCGACGACGACGACGAGATAAGTAGCAGCAGCAGCAGCAGCGCGACTTTTATTTCCGTAATTATATAGACGCGCGAGCGCCTGAGTCCCGGCGAAAGACTTTCTTTCTGTTGTGAAAGCGAAGCGAAGTTTCGGCTCACGTGCACGTGAGAGGAATGCGCGCGGGATTATAGGTGAAGTTTTGGGAATTTCGAGAGTTGGATGGTATTTCGATGCTTTTTTTTTGGAAATTGTCTTCTTTATCAGGATATGAGGAATGTGAGATTGGGTGAGCGATGGGATACGTTGATCTTCTAAAAATATTGTATTTTAGATATATTATCAATATATGTTGCTTTGAGGTAACTGATTAGTTTTATAATGTCAAGGACCACAATGCTATTCTTTAAAAATTGAAACGACGATATTTGCAAAATAAAACGATAAAAAGATGTTATAAATTTTATTTTTATATAATTAGATAAAGATATTTATTACACTAATTTCCATCATAAAAATAATAGTTAAATCGTCACCTTGTTACCTCTATAATAACGAAAACCTCCCACGATAGAAATTTATATTTAAAAGTAACTTAATTTCCATGGATATCACATTAGTCTGTATATAATACGTAATAGTTGTTGATGGGTTGATTATTTTAATTACACTTTAATTAGTCCACACTAATAGGCAAGTAATTCAAACGATTAGAATACCGAATGAGGAAGTGTCAAGTACACAACCCATTTTCTTTTCACATTGTCATACGAAAAGTCGACGCCGCGGTTCTCACTTGTCCACACGAATTTGGACATGTAATTGAAGCATCACTTAAACTCTTTAAAAACATGGCATACAAAGTGGCCGCTGCGACCTACAAAGCATTTCACTCGCGCTAAGAAAATAATCGTGAACTTACATAAAAAATTAATATTCGATGGCTTCGCTATTTTTAAGTGCGATGTCAATATCGATTCAAATTTATCAAATATGCATTTGGGAATCGAAATGGTTGTGATGTCTATTCAAGTGGCAGCGTATTGTTTACGTATTCGGCGCATGAAATAAACAGATATATACGTTTACCATAGAATAGACGAACAGTTAATCAAAAGGGGAATGGATTGTTGATATTATAGAGTATCGATTAACATTAAATATTACGATGGCGTTGACGTTTTAATCTGTTTTGAATTAATTTTTTTTCAAAGTATGAGCAATTCTTTAATGGTTGACTATTCTTATCCATTAATAGATACTATATATGCAAGGAAAGATATGTCAGCTGATTGTATAGTCTCTCGAGCACCAAATGGATAGCCGTGCGGGTAAACCTTTTTCGTAATGCATTCAAGCAATGTCAATTAGTCATTTAGGAGATCACAATCGCAACTGGCGTATTCCCAACAGCGCGGCATATGTAACCCCCCGAGCTCGCCCCAACTCTGCATTGTGAGCACAGAGTATAGATAAACAAGCTTTTTCATCTATAATACGTGTATACCTAGACAGACGAAAATTGAGATAAACGAAAAAAGAAGAACGAAGCAATTTTCTCCTTTTCATAACATACACACGCAATCCAGATAACCTTTCTGGATCAAAGACCTCTCGAGCTTTTCTGTGTAAATAACGAGAGCAAAAAAGGAGGGACAAAAATCCTACTCCCTCGACTTTTAATTTTCTCCCTCTCTCCCTCTCACAGACATACACTAGAGAGCGTCGCATCTGTCCCGACGCGATAATGAAAGTCGATCTTTCCCAAAAGGCCACCGCGTCGTCTGGGATTTTCTCTGTAATCCTGAGCGCTATAGTACGTACGTGTGACTGAGGCGACACAATCCGCCTCGATTTGACGCGGAAGTCGAGAGGAGGAAGGCACGTTTCATTTTTTATTCGGCAATTAAGCCGGGATGTCCGCTTCTGGGGATATTTTCGTGATGATGAGATGGGGAGGGGAGACGAGCAGACTGACGAGGTCGGCGTGTATTATAAGTGGATGAGAATAGTAGGGTTTATTTTTCAGACGGATAAATGTTTAATAAATGTCTGGAATATTTTGGAAGCATGATGCGAAAGTTTTAATTAAATGGCTAAAGTTCGGCATTCTTTTGGCTCTATTTTTGACATATTTATTAGTATTTTTTGGCTCGCGTTTTTCTAATAAATTTATGATCGATTTTTACATTTTACAAAATTGATATAAACAGTTATTTTTAATAACGTCGGGAATATACATATACAAATACAGAAAAAGCTTAAAAGCATAAAGTATGGTTACATAAAATAACAATGAAAAACTTGACCAAAGTATAGCCGAATGATTAAAATAAAATCATAACAATCCTTACGGCCTATGCGTAACCTGCATCCATTTCTCACACGCCACTAAAGATAGCCGGGGACCAACAATGAAAGCAAATTGTAAAGCGCCATAGCGCCGACTCGGGAAAACAATGAGGCCCCATCACGCGCGCTCAAAGTGGTAGTGCTCGTGGATTTCGCAATCGTAATGCTGCGCGATGCAAATTATCGGATATATGTGGCGATGCTGCGCTTTTATATGACGGTTAATTTATACGGTAGCGTCGGGTGCTGAAAGATTCTCGTATTGGATATAGTACACAAGTGCGTAATAATTATATATGATTGACATAAAAAGTCGATAATTGATGTATAAAATGATTATTGTATATTCTGAATGAAAGACATACGATGATTCAATATTGTATCCTTCCTTGAAAATATTCATTATACTGGATATTTTTAATCGAATATTATAATTGTTCATGTTTATTAATTTATATTCGTATAAGGTAAGCAATAATACAGGATTGTGAGTCAAACGAGTATATATTTATATTTTATTCGAATGAATATTCTTAAAAGAGAATATTTATACAATAAAATTTCCATTCGAATCCTTCGATTATTTTTCCGTTGAAAAATCGTGTTAAAATAATCTCGCATCGTTTCAAAGAATTTCGTGCGATAAAGTGCTAACTAAATAACAAATTTATTTACACAAAACCGAACACTTTTTCCCATCGTTCCCAGCAATTAAACATCGATCTCAAACGTTCACCTTACCCCCAACGCAAACTTTTCCCCATCGCTTCAACTCTCCTCATCGTCGACGATCGAGCCTTCACCTCACACAAAACTTCTTCGAAAGCTCGTCCGCTTATACTGAAAAGAGCGGCGCGAAATTGCGATCCCGCGGCGCCGGCGGAGAGAGAAAAAAAGACCAGCGGTGCCGCAATCTCGAGAGATCCTCCAGATTGCGCGTTCACCCCATTTCACGGGGTTGCGATGATTCTCCCTCGAAGGCAGACGGAGGAAGTATGGATGGTATATGTATCCGGCTCGCGTAAATATCATGGGATTCGATTCTCATTTTTTTGCTGGCTGGTGGTGTAAGGATGGAGTTTTGGTGGATGAAGGTATTCGTATGAGAATATTACTACGGTGGCGATTTGGTTGGTAAGAGGTGGGAGATTGAGAAGTAGATAACTTGGAAAATTGTTGGTTTTCTGTTTATGGGAGAAAAGTATTTTTGAATCTGATTTTTCTAACTAATATTAAAATCGCTTCAATTAAGTAAAAAGGTATACATTTACTGTAATATAAAAAGTAAACTCGTATATCTAATCTATACCCTCAGTATCTTTTCGGTACATTTAAACAGTATAAACAATCCTTATCTTGTACAAAAAAAAACGACTTCACTTTCATGCCATTAACCCATAAGAAAAATAAATTTGAAACTATATCACCTTGTTTTCAAAGAAAAACTGATTCTATCTTCTTCCGCCATTTTCAATCAAATTAGCCGACTACCCAGTTTTTACCTACTTTACATACCTTTTCAGTGCTCTTTCATAACGTTAGAAGCTTTGAAGTTACGACCCGTAAAAAGGGAGTATAAGTCCAGCACGAACTCTTTACGCTCTCGGCTTTCACAGCGTCAATAATGTATATGCGCTTCGCTTTTGAAAGAGCCTACTGGAACTCTAAACTGGAGCACACGTGGAAATTGCCGGCCGGAAAATAGAAGAAAATCCTCTTCTCTCTCTATTTTCGAACTATCATAAATGTTTAATCATGCCTATAATCTAATATATTCAAACATTATCGATAGGTAACAATATTTCGCATTCGAAAGCTAAATTTGTAACTACGTTTGACGTAACGGCATTAAGTATATTTTGCAATTTAAAATTGTCTTCGATCGTCAGCGGCGACAAAAAAAAACTTGACTTTTACACACATTTGCATTGAAAGCGATATTCGGAAGCCGTGAAAAGTTGTTGCCGGCGAAATTTCCTCGGTCAATGCGTCAGCGCAGATAAGTAGAGGACGACGCGAGTGACCTGAGCTTGGCCGTGGCATTGAGAAAAATTGGCGCCAGTGTGTATAAGAACTTTGGAAAGTGTGAAGAAAAAAAGGAAAGTGTAAGAAGGCGTGGGCCACGCCTTCGTCGGTCGATTAAATTACATGCCAGTTTGGCCAATCGATTCTCACAGAATTGGCGAGAGAAAAGAGCTAGTTCTATTAATAGAATATTTAAATTTATTTGGCAGATACAATTTTTTTCGAGGACAATCCAGGAATCTTATAGGTGTTATACACGAATGATGAACAGCTTGGTTACGAACGTTGCTATACACGTGGCTATGGTGACGCTCGTGATCGCCGAACAAGTTCTAAAAATGTTTTACTTTTCTATTCAGGAATGTTTTTCGAAAGTCATTGACGGTCTTCGCTATATTGCACGTTCCGTTTCCTCGAATCGAAAGCTTTCCTCTTTTACCTTATCATTCGAATTCAAATTCAAAGACGATCGTTATTCCCTTCAGGTTTTTTGTTGCTAGTCTGACTGTATGTTTATGAAAAGTTACAGTATCGTGGTTATGTATCCATCTTTCGAATTTGAATATATAACTAATCGTAATGCTAATTTATACCTTTCTTCTTATCTTTCACATTTACATTCAAAGATTGTAGTTTGACTGTATGTTTATGAAAAGTTACAGTATCGTGGTATATATGTATCTTTCTTTCGAATTTGAATTTACAAATAATCGTAATGCTAATTCACATCTTTCACATTTACTTTGAAAGATAATATAGAGATTAGTACAATACTGATATTTCATGAAAAGGAACAACACTTTTGGCAATACACCGCATCTATCATTAACTATTTCCATCTCTCTGTCACTTGCACATCTCGATTCGTTAAAACATCTACAAAAAGCTCGTCGTCCGGGCGCATTATACCCGCAATCATTACATACATCAAGCGTACTCTTCCACATTAAAAACCATCAAAGCTAGCGCTCGCCGTGAAAATGTATCGCGTGTGTGCTGCACTCGACATCAAAGCGCATCATCTCTTCAGAGCTCTCTCCCTCTCTCTCTGTCGAACCTCGAGACGATAATTTCGCACACCGCGTGCAAGAGAGAAGAAAAAAGCACGAGGAAACCATTAAAAAAAACCGCGGCATTAGATAATGGCGCGCGATTATAGCGAACAATATATAGGTACCAACATCCGCGTGAAGAGGAGCAGCATCGCGTGTGTGTAGCTTTTACGTAATTAACGATCCTGCGAGAAGACGAGCGATAACGAGGCGAGGCAATTATAAAATCGTTCATCCGCGATTGTGTAACGGAGGATTTTGAAACTAGAATTTTTCTGAAGGTCGTCGTGGGTGCGATTTTCGTGGATAATAATTGGGTGGAGGTTTCTGGTCTTGGAAGCTTTGAAGTTTACGAACGTTGTTGCATAGTAATTAATGCCTGTATATAATTACTATAAAATTTGTAGCTTGAAAACGTGTAAAGTTCTGGTACTTACTCATCACGGAGAAAAATATTATAGTAAAAATTACCATGTATGATTGTAATGTTGGGACAGGCTCGAATTATGAACAAAATTGACATGTAATTTAGGGTACAAAAATTGCTGTCAAAATTGGTGCCATAATTTATGGACATTTTTCCTACATCGTAAAAATTACTGTATAAATTAATAGCAATCTTTACCATTAATTATGGAATTTTTTTTCGATAATTCAAGTCCCTCCCACTTTCACAATCATAAATATCAATTTTTTCTCCATATAAACCTCACCAACACATACTTATAATTCAATTTCGCTTCTTCTATTAACCCCTTCCATCACCACCGCATAATTTCCACCTTAAAAAACTTCCCCCACATCTCACCATATATAATGCTTCGCAATTAATCTTCAATTCTCGCCATCATTAACGCGCGTCATCGGAAACGTTGATGGGGCCCTTGTCACGTCGCCCGCTGCATTTGATTCGCGGGCTTGTTTATACCGAGCATCAGACGCGCGCGCGCGAGCTGCATCGATCCTGTCGCAGTTATACATATATACACCAGCAGGTTCTAAATTCGCTACGCCATTCAATCGGGCGGTAATTGCGTCATTACGTTTGTTTGTCGCTCATTTTTGACACGCGCACGCGCGCTCGGTCGACGGGGTAATGGATGCGCCTTGTTATAGTAAACTTTGTGTGTTGGTCTCGCTTTGTTGAATTGGCGCTTTTTTTTGTAAAGTTTGTGTGTTACTGGTTATTACATAATAAACTATTTTAATGTAACATCCGTGGTATATACATTGTTTCGCGTATAATTATACGTAAATTTCGATTTTATCATGCGTGTATAATGTATATACACGTGTAACGTTGCGATTGTGTTTCTCGAAACGCGTACAAATCAAATTTCACGCGCGTTATAACAGCGTCGAGAATTGCGCGGATTTCAGGCGCAAACTGTTACGCTCTTATTATCTTTTATCCAAAAACCAGTATTGTTGCATAACAAAAATAATAAATACGTTGACTTCCTAGTACTCTCCAACAATTCCAGCAAATCGCCTACAAGAAACTTTAAATACACGTTAGGAAAATCCTTTCCTCAGCTACGCGGAGACAATAATTTCCACCAGGACAATCTCCAATTCACCGAAGCAAAAACTTTTCCTCTCCTCTCAAAGACCTATTATCCACCTGTCGATTATTCCAATGAAGCGATCTCTCGAATCCTCCTTGAACGCATCAGTTATCCTCAAAATTGCTTCTCCAAAAGCCTCTCTATCTCTCTCCGCGGAGCGCGATAATAAGCGCCGCGCGCATTTTTCCCGGGAACAATCACGAATTCCCGATGCGCGGCGACGACGACGACGACAGGAAGCTCGTAAATCTGGGTCGCCGGAAACGCGCGACACGCGACAGAGAGAGTCGATTTCTCGTGAATTTTCACGCGCGGGGACAATTACACTATGTTTCTTATTCTAGCGATTTTCAATATGCGCGTTCAGAAGGGCCATATAATTTGACGTTGAGAAAAGCTCGATTTTTCACCGGCGAAATATATGGGGAGATATCCTTCTTCTGTCACGAGGATATCTCATTTGACTCTTTACAAAGTAACGTTCTTATATTCTATCTGATTAAAGTTCGTATATTTTTAAATATACTCCTCGCTGGTATGAAGAATGACTAACTGTTTGACACGATGATAACAAAAGTGACAGCGTGTATAGATAGATCTTAACTCTTGTTTATATTCCTCTAATCTATTCGGACCGAAATATTGTTATTTACGAGATGAGATAAAAAACATTATCTTTCTCTTGTATTTTGAGCACTAAATACTTTTCAATTAATTTAAGTACGCTTATCACACACCAATCAAATTATTCAAATCCAAAATTAGTCATCAAAGCAGTGCCCCATTAAAATTCATAACCGAAATTTCCATAAAATCGTAATCATCCGCATTATACTCCTCTGCATTCTCAAAATTCGAAACCGTTATACATTGGTTATACACACCTCGTTTATCGACACTCGAGAGCGCGCCTTTTGCACAACGCACACACACACCTCTGCAGAGAGAATATGTACGAGAGCGTGACTCATAGGAGCGGGTTTTCCCGTCATCCTTGGGCTGCGTGCGCAAAAATCGATTCCGCGCGCGCGCGCGCTCTGTTTCTGTATATACATATGTGAATGAGGCGCGCACACACGGGGGTCGCGGTAAGTTTCGTCGAGTCATTGCTGGGATGTATGATGAGAGAGGGGGGGTTCGGAGGATGATACATTCGTGGATTTTGGATGTTTCGTCATGTAAGATATGGTTGGGAAAATGATGTTTCTGTTTTAAGATTTTATTACGATAATCTCGTGTTATGGTAGGAGGCAGATCTTGAAAACTTCAGGACTTTATGTTTTATCACTAGTTTTTATATATATATTTTTGTAATTAGTAAGTTATACGAATAAATTAAAGCTTTAATTCACATATACTCTCCAAAGTAGGATTAATTATTATTTCATTTAGTTTAGGAGTTATCCACCTTGACAGGATATATAATACACTCCCCATTCAGTAGCCATATCACCTCTCATAAAAGAATGCTCTCACAATTCTATTTTTAGCGGAAAAAGTTCCTCCCATTAGCAGATTCACAATGACGCAGAACGTTTACTTTCTCACAGCAAAAGGTACACAACCGTAATAGATCGAACAACAGATAATCCGATCACTTCTTATACTCCTTCTACAAAAGATACACTTTCCAGTACCCACACTCGACAGAAAATTACTTCCCCAAAAGTTAAAAACCCATCGACGACGAAATCAGCGCACCATCTTTCCCCCCAGGACCACCCATCACGCGTTTTTTTTTCTCTCCTCTTGTAGATACATACGTAGATACATTTTCCCGCTCGTTGCGTCGGCACACAGACACTCGGCCGATCAATTATCGTCACGTGGCGGCTGCGCGGCGCCTACATACGAGGGGACATGCGAAGACACACGCGTTCGTTTTCGTAAAGTGTATACTATAAAAGGGGGATGAAGAGAGCGTGCGTGAGAAAGAGGCGTGTGTATGGTTGCTGCATAAGTGTCGATTAAGGTTTTCGGAGCGATGTAATAACGCGTGGTTTTTCCGTTTCGGCCGTATTATTATGTTTTATGGATATAACTTTATGGTCTGGAGCTGGTTGCGTAATAGTCATAAGCACGAGTGTGGTTCTTGGGTTGGCGAGCGTTTAACGGTGATTGATGTAAATGTCATCGTTGTTGTTGATACTATCAGCTGAGCTATACCTATAGTTTTTTTTATATTTATACAGGAAGCGTTGTATACGGTAACGCGTAACGGTGTTTTTTTTCTACGCTTTTGGATTAGACGCGCAAAACCTAACCGGTCGCTTTACCGCGCAGTACTTAATTCACATTGAATAAAACGGGAAGGAAAAAAAAACAATTATGTTTAATTCAATGTCGACAATCGAAACTAGCGCATCACAGAGCTGCTGCAGCTGGTCGCTAAACAAAAGCGAATTGCAAACAAAGCGTGCGCCTCGTTATGTCATATGTACAGTAACCGGCAGTTTGTGTTTCACGACCGAAACGCACGTCAAAGTGGCGAAAAATAAACAAAAAAAGAGAGACGCTCACGTGCCGCCGTCACCGTCGTATATATACATATATATACACTTGTAGTAGCCAGGCTAAACACTGGCATAATATAAGCCACTCTTGAAACTGCCCAGCATCCGAACTCCGATCTTCAGTAATTCCCACATACATTTACCCCTTCTCATATCCGTGGTTACTCTTGTTACCCCGATTTCCTGAATTCTGTGACGCTACACCCATCCGTATCATCATCATAATTAAAAAGAAGCTATCGAAACCCAGGATCCTTGCATACTACACATCACTCGCTTGTCACAAAACCATGTCACAACCGTCACCCAACCCGTTCAAAAAGCCGACACGTCACCGGGCCTGTCTTCCACCTACCCTACTCTCATACACTCCGTAGAAATGACCGTCACATGACGAGCGCAACAATACACGCGTGTGTGGGTGCGTCTAGCGGCGGAGCAAAGTAGTAGGTAGGGGGGGTAGACCGTATGCGTAGAGAGCGGCGAGCGGCGATCCACACTGCAGCGATCACCGCGACACGAGAGTGTAACGCCTGATAACGCGGACGGCGGACCGAGTGCGCGTCGCTCCTCCAACAAGAGCTGCGCGCGCGACGACAATAATAATAGTAATAATAATATTAAGTATAATAATATTAAAAAAACGAGTGGATTAAAATATCGCGGCCGGAGAATCCTTGGAGTTGCAGGCAGCCCGGGGAATCCCCGCGATAAGGATTACCGTGAAGTTCGGTCCTATAGAAGATAAACAAGCAGTATAGAGGCGTGTGCTGCGGCATTGACGTGTCCCTCGTCGTCTACTCAGCACTCACGAAACGAGCTGTGCCGTGCCTTCGCCTTGAGGCACCTAACCTCCAGGAGGATAGAAAGGAAGGGGACAAGAGTCCCCCTTTAAACAGCTCTGCAGCAGCGGAGAGAACACCTGTGGGTCTCTCTCTCTCGAGCGCTCGCGCCGAGTGAGACAGAAGAAAGAAGAGCAGCAGCCTCTTCGTGTGCATATACATCTATATAGGTGTATTTGTGTGTGCGCGTGTATATTATACATCTCATCTGTGTCTGTGCTCGTTCGCTGCTCTTGCCTATACAGCGCGCCTTTTATTTTTTTATTATAGGTTAAGAAACGTGACAGGGGGCACCACCGCTCTCTCTCTCTCTCTGTCGGGCTCGCGCCGAGAGACTCGCGCCTCCCGCGGACGACGTCGTCTCCGTCGTCGACGTTTACGCGAAACTATACAGCGGCCGCGTGTGTGTGTGTGTGTGCGTGTGTGTGAGATCTTTCCGTAAGGAAATAGATAGATATATAGTCGGGGTTATAGTGCCAACGACGGCGGACAGACAGACAGAGCGACAGAGAGTGAGGATATCGCTCTACTGCTCTGCCCCCCCGGTGCGACCTAACCTACAAAGGAGGAGGAGAGTGAGAACGAGTGAGTGAGAGAGGAGACAGGATGGAGGCGATCGCGAAGCACGACTTCACGGCGACCGCCGAGGACGAGCTAAGCTTCCGCAGGAGTCAGGTCTTGAAGGTTAGTATTATTATTATTATTATCTTTAGTCTATATGGAGGTCCTGCTCCGAAATGAGGGGACGATAATGTTATGTATTTATCGGGTGCCCCATGTAAAAACGAGAGTATAAGAGGAAGACAGAGAGAGAGAGACTATGCGGGAGACTCGTAGCTATTCTCGCTCGCTCGAAATAGGCATGTCCGTCTCATCTCGGCGTCTCTCTCTCTCTATCCTGCTATCCTCTCGCGCGTATGCATCATAAACAACACGAATACACAGATGACTCTTCTCGCGACAAGAGGAATAAACTCGAGATTCGTGCTCCAAAAGCAGCGTGAAAAGAGACATCCATATATCCATCTGTACACGCATATATACATATATATATACACAGAGGGAGAGCCATGCGAGAGAAAGAGAGAGAATCTCGATCTCTTTCGCGAGTTCGTCGCGCTCGCCGCTTCAGGCTCTCTCTCTCTCTCCCACCTCTTCTCTTCGGAAGTCTCTTGACCCCCCGCTCTCTCGCTCTGTCTCTCTCGCGCTCGCTCTCTCGGCCCCGCCTCCCCCGCCAGCAGCAGGCAGCAGCAACAGAGCCGATATCCCGAACTTTCCAAGCGCGGCGGCGTTCTACGTATACGGGCTTGCTTGCTTGCTTGCTTTTTGTTTTGGGAGAGGCTGCTGCTGGGATTTTTTCGACGAGGCTCTCTCGCAGGAGGCTCCCTTTTGTGTTTGTTTTGTAGTACAAAGGGGAGAGAGAGAGGGCTTTTAATGCGGGGGAGTGGAGAGAGCGTAGAGCGTTGTCTAGAGAGAGATTCTTTCGAGTGGAGAGGATGAGGTTTCGGGATATGATGATGGTCGTGGCCTGACAGGTTTTTGAGGGATTAGTTGTGCGTGGGATTGCCGTGGGAGGGCGATTTGGTTGATTAGGTAGTCGACTGTGCATGCCTGCGTGCGAGCGGAGGTTGAAGAATATATATATACGTTTTGAATGGATAGTATGGGTTTCGTTGGAGTATTTTGGTAAAAAGAAATATATTTGGCTTACCTGGTTTAAATAGGAATCTTTATTTGTTCGCGCAGAACATTCAATATTACAAACAATAGTATTTTTATCACAAGTAGCTTAATTTTTCTCATTTATTTATTATATACATTCACCTGGAAGAATTATAAAGATTAGTGTGGATGTAATGAAAAAATAAATTTTATAATGAACATGTATCGTATTTATAAAACGATTGTTTTGAGTTGTATTAACCTGTTTGATCAAATTAAACAAACTCTGTTTACCCATTACTTTTTAACAAAGTACATAGCCGAAGCCTTTTACTCGGAAACCTAAACATCATACTAAACGCAAGCTAATTAATTCTCAACCGAAGCGAACCGCAATTGCCTAAAATTGCATTCCCGTGAGAGGCGGGGGCGCTAGTTTCTCTACCGCATTGAAATTTTAATTACACGCGGTCCAGTGGGGATCCACCTCGCTGCATACGAAATGAGAACCAGATTATATGGAAAACTCTCGGTATCTATACGGACATGTTAACGAGAGCCGAAAATAAAAAAGAAAATGATGCTCCAAATTTTTAATAACAGAGCCCGGTTACGGTCTATTTAAAGCGAATGGAATTCAGAGCGTGAGACTATAGATGCGCGCGCGGTTACGCGCCTAAACACGTCGCACGCAGTCATTGTTGATATCATGGGGAAAAATTAACGTGCAGCTTGTCTTTGAGCCGAACAAATTTCTTTGTTCCTACGGTCTGTGCACCGGAGATATAATTGACTTGATATTTTACACGGTTTATCATGCAAATAATAGTAAGGAACGACCTTGGCTTGTTAAAGGAGTGAAAGTGAAGCTGTATATGCGTGGTAACGAAGTTCACTGCGACGATGCATTGCATTAAATGCATCTAATTAATGGATTTTCATTGTATATTGTTCACTGGTTTCGTGGTTACAATGATAAATATTCTCGGGAAATACATTACAGAATCCTATAAGTGGAGTTACAAATATTTAATTTTTGATTCTCATTAATTAAATTCTCAAATCACCAAAAACACTACATTGTTAAAATCCATTAAATAAGTAATACTCCAAAATCTATCTTCAAACGTTTTTTTATGATATAAAACACTGAATACACAAGAAAAAATTCCATATCCCTCTATTATACCAACCAAAACACCACCTATCCAATCATTATTAAAAAAAAACCCTCGAATAAATCAAAATGGACAAAAATTCACCGACATCCTATACACAAAATACTCACCTTACAACCAAATTCCAATCGTTTCATCCACCCACACGACCACATCCCACATCGATCGAACTCTCGACATTCCCAATCACCTCTTTTAGTCATCATCGTTAACATTCGAGCGTCATCACGACGTATGCACGACGGATTTGGCGCACGCGCGCAAGCGAGATTTTCTGCACTCGCGCTATTTTGAGTAAAAGCCCGCGAGCCGCGCGGAGGATATATTATTCGACAGGTATAAACCGGTCGCCGTATATGTGACACGCCGAAAAAAAAAACGAGCTGTGAGGTGACGCATAGACATACCACGTTGGTGTTTCTAAGCGCCGGTCGCTGGGTATATATAGCTTTCGCGTGATTTTTTGCGGTTTAGGTAAAGACAACGCGTGTTTTATGTATATTAGAGATGTAATGGCGTTGTTATTGGCTTTATGTTGTACTGTGCGCGATCAAATTTAGTACGTAACTGTATTTTTTGGGATTAAAAGCATCGCTATTTTATTGTAAGTGCATTCAAATAATTAAATTAGGATTATGGTAAAGCTTAAAAAGAAAATCGAGTTTCAAAAAAGTATAAGTTAAGCATTGCTTATTTGAAATAACGTATGACATCACATATTATTCACACAATGCTTATTTAACGGTAAAAAATGAACGTTCTGTAATTGGATTATGCAAAAACGTCTCTTAATACTCATTTAACCGAATCTGCCGCTTTTAATATTTACTGATGGCTAATTCCATAATCGGGATACATATAAATACACATTTTTATTATTCGAATCCACGGCTAAATACGCACTTAACATATCCATAAATTTCTTCCCCATTCACCACGCCACACAAAAACACCTCGCACTCGTTCCCGATCAACCGCGCAACAACCTCGTTCGCTCCAGAAACCCACGACGACAGATCCCCTCTTTTCTCTTTACGTGTATAACTCACTCTTTTTTGTGCACCCCGCGCTCTATTTTCGCATTGACTGCGAGAAGGAGGCCTCGTTTACCTATTTTCTCCCGCTTCAATTAGTGTTCCTCACTCGCGCGGATGTAAATTCGAGAAAATTGCGCGCCTCTAATTAGCGTATTCTCTCTCTTCTTTTTTTTTCTGCACCGGTTGTGTAACACGTGTGTATAACGGTGGTTGAAAGAAGAAGCGAGGTTTACTTGTTTGAACTGATTTTTATTATAAATTACTTTTTAATGATAGTTGAAGAATTGTTAGATGAAACCGCATCCATTTGGAAGACAATTTCAATTAATTTTTAAATCGAATAATTACTGTGTATATACTGCATATGTAAGATGAGATAATGAATGTAGCATTAAGTTAAAATACGCGGATTTTAGTAAAATGACCAATTTTCGATAATTTGGCGGATGATACACGTATGTCAGCGATCAAAATGGTCGTAGTACTGGGAACTGAAATTTCTTTGAATTTTGTGATTCCTGGGAACAATTGTAATTCTGCTGCAGAAATATTCATTCAACAGCTATAATGAATATGACATTTGAATTTCATCGTCATTAAATCATTGCAATAAAAGACAGTTAGCAGTTATTTTTTTTTAATTCGAATAAATTAAATGTTAAGAAAACCCATTTTCTTTTTACCATCGGCAATATTTATGCGATTAACCTTAAATTTTTCTGAATTAACAATCAATCAAATCTTCAAATTACAGAAACACCTGTTCTCATCTATTTAAAATGACAAGCATCAAATAGTTTGTTCGCAGCATTAGACTCAAACAAACTATTTACTCCGTGTATATACCGTAACAAAAATCACCTACACCCGTCTCTCATAGAATCGTTCCCGACAGTTAACATCCAATAAAACCGAGAGCGCTTCCCCCACGCGGAAACCCGACTACAAACACGAGCACGAAACTAGCGCGCGCGTGAGTCTAATCAAATTGCCGCGTTCGATCGGGGGCGAGAAGCTCCTCACTCGCGAGATTGTTTTGCTTCTTCTTCTCCTCCTCTCGGGTGCAATGCGCGCCGCTCCAGACGTATACATACACGCGAGAGCATCAGAGGGATATTTCGAAGCGCGTTGCAGGTGTGTATTTTCGCGCGCGGCCTAGTTTCGCGCGTGGGCTGCTGCTTTTTTCGCGGCGTGCAGCGATTGGAAATTCAAAATGGTTGCGCGCCGAGAGAGTGATTTTCGGGTGTATCTTTTCGGGGAAATGAGGGTGGTTTGTTCGCGTTTTGAAAATGCGGAAATAGAAATGAGGTGGGTAGTAGGGAGAGGATGGTTCGAGTGGGCTTGGTTTTCGGTGGTAAAGAGAGGTGGATGTATACGGAATGTTTTTTAGAATTATGCACTGAGAAAACAAGTTTAGTAGAAAATTACAAGTAGATTTGTAAAAGTTATCATTCTGTCTAGGAAAAGTGCTATACCGGGCTCTAAAAAATTGAAAAAATTATCATATTTTGTAGAAAATTTTGCCGGAGATGTGTGGAAAAAAAAATCATTATATTGTACTTATTGTAAAATTTCCTAGAAAAGAAATTAGGTTTTTACAGTCTATAAATTTATAGACATCTATAAATCTACATAGATTTTTCTGCGTAGTTTTGAAAAATATGTTCAGGATTTCATGGGTTTCAACTTTCAAGTTTGCAACGTTGGAATGCAACGAAATATTTTTTTTTTACGATTGATTAAATTTATTAAACAATGGAAATTTTATCTGTTTCTTTGTTATAAAGTTATTTTTTACTATAAAACACTAAATCTACACGCAAAATTGACATTCATTGGTATAAACTTTTAGTACAATGAATTATTTTTTTTTTTTATTTCGTTGCACTCCAACGTTTCGAACTTCAGACCCATAGGATTTCCCAGAATATAAAAACGCCCTTTCATGCGTTTGGGAAAGTCCAGCATTTCTAAATTTTGTAGGAACTCCTGAATATTGATAAGCTCTTTATTCGTATATTGAGTGATTGATTACAAAAATGTGTGTAATATGATAAAAGTTTACATTATCAATCTTGTATTAGCCCTACAGGAATTCGTATTATATTTTTTCGTGATAGATCACAATAATATACAGAAATAGCGATGTAGATTCTCATTTTTATGTATGTAATACACCTATATAGATATATGAATGTGTAACTGGCTATTCATTAGTCATTCTTACGATTATCAGTGTTTTGTTAACACCAATATTTTATACTTGATTATCTTTGCAAATAAGATGAACGAGAATTCTTCGTCAATTAGTTTACAGTTGTCGTTCAAATAAAATAGTACATTTCGATACACGTGCGAAAGTGTTCATTCTAGCATCACAAGCGTAGAATCATCTTTCGCACGCGCATCGAACGATATTTTTCGATACAGTGGACGTAAAATTGACAGAATGTGTAAAATGGCATTTAAAGAAAACAAAGTTATTCATTCTTCTACAAATTTCTTGCAGTCACAATAAAGCAAAAAATTAAAAAAACCCGAACCATTCATCCTTTAAAATAACCTGAATAAACTTAAGATACTCCTCACCGCGAAGCCTATTACAAAAACCTCGAAACAAACCGATCAATACACCCGAACCCCCGTATACACCTCGCGAAAGCTCATCTGTACCCAGCACCCAGTTTGGCCTACATCCAACAACCAAAACCCGCAGCCGATCCATCGCACAATCGCAATTTACACTACCTCTCGTGCTTATCGAATTCCCTCGCGGCGATTATTCCCCTCCTCGAGCAACGACGCGCAAAACAAACGGCGCGAGCTACTGCTCATTGATATTCGACGAGGATCTCGTGCTCGCGAATTAGGTATTTTCCCGGCGTTCCGAGGCCGGAGATTCTCTCTGTGCGTGTGTATGTATTATCGTGCGACCTTTTTCTCCGGCTGTCTGGCTGTTTCGAGTGTATAGCTTTGTTCGAGAAGCGTCTTTAGGATGTGGCGGATTGGCTAATTGCCGGCTACGTTGGCGGTTGTGGTTTCGGGGTTGGGGTGCTGTGGTAGTGGTGGACACGGGCTGGGTTGGAGGTTTTCTTTAGTTTCGGCACGAAGAGGAATGGTAATGACTAATTATCGTGGGGAGAGGGTATTGTATAGCTGGATAATTATAGTTTTGTCGAGTGAACAGTGTATCTTAATGTTATTATGTTATTTTATTTGGATTAATAGGTCGTAAAATTTGATTATTGTTTCTTATTTTCATCTAATTCCGATACAGGATTTATTCACTAACAGTATTCAGAAATTGTAAATGTAAAAGAGCTATTGTGAAAAATACGTTTTGTACTTTCATTAGCTCATTAAATATCGATCAGGAATAAAATAGCATAGCCTTAAAATACTCTAACCGTGTTTTTTCCAACATCATCTTATTATCCTAATAGGAAGTTTGTTACAAATATTCTTTTCTTTCCACTCACAGTCGTAACAACAAACCCATCACTATACAGTCATTCTTTAAGCAACCATTTATTTCTCGTCATTTTCAGTTCTGCAATCTTTAAATCAATCCTCAAAAACAAAAAGATCGGCACCAAAAAGAATGCATCTATTCCCAATAACCCGATTCATCTATCACCTGACCACACCATCATCCATTATAATATTATACTAAACTAAAAACAACATGCGAAATCCATCCCGATCTTCTCCTAAATAATCCTATGCATATTATTCCAAGCCACAGGCCGGGCCAGACAAACTTCTCTCGTCTGCGCGCGGCCGTATAGCTCTCAGCTGCGTACGCATTCCTGGCCGGCTGCAGCGTTCCGCGAATTCGGTCTACTGCTGCTGCTGTCGCGGCTCAGAATTCGTATCGATCGCTGCGAGGTCGCGCAGGGAACGCGCCGCGTGCTGTTGCGAATTTTTCGTCACCGGAGACTGTAGCCGACGCGAGGTATAGAAACTGTGAGGGGGGTTTAGTGGTTGTGTAGAGTTGATGGGATGGGATGGTTTAGATGTTGGGAAGCGTGGTATCTATAATTGTATCTGTATTGTTTGGTGCGGGTTTTTATAGGAAAGTGCAGTAGTTGATTGGAGACGTTATTTTGATCGTCGGAGATACACTGAGAACAAATTTTTGTAAAAATTATTATGTTTTTTGGTAAAAATTACCATACTGTCTTATAAAGCCACCACTGACTGTAAAAAGAAAAACAAAAAATTACCATAATTTATAAGAAATTTTACTAGAAATATATAGGAAAATTTACTGTACTGTACTGTATTATAAAATTTACTGTAAAGTATGGTAATTTTTTGGGTTTTTACAGTCTGTGGTGGCTTTACTAGAAGTATGGTAATTTTTCCAGAACTTTTTTCTCAGTGTGCAAGGTAGATTATCCAATACTTAAGGGGAACATTGAGTATGCTTAAAAAATTAAATCGTTAACTAAATTGATAAAATACAAAACATAAAATACGTACATTTTAATTGAGAAATAGTCAAGGCAGCTTCTCTATCGAGCATTTGATCAACAACTACAATGAATAGAATCATTCAATTTGGAAATATATAATTTTGACTTAGCTTGGGCTTGTTTGTATAAGTTTAACAATAATATGCATTTCGCGATTAAAAAAAAAGAAATAAAAGATAAGAAAAAATTTCTTTTAAAAGCGGAAATGAATTGACCATTGTGAAAAGTTCTGTACAAATATAAAGAATAATTCAACGTTACATTTTTTCATATGCTAGAATGCACTACTATCTCTGCTAAAAAAATGGCGTTTTTACTTTTGACTAGAATTACGTAACTATGTACCAAAGATTTCATACAGAGAATAAAAGTATGGAATAAAAAGCTTCGTAATCTGCACTTTGCTAGATGTATGGAGCTCCACTTTAAAGTTAATGAGAAGCAAAGAGAATGACAATAAATGCATTTTCTACGTATAAAACAGTGCAAACTGAAGCTTTTGTATTCCATTCTTTTTGAGGAACTTTCAGATCCGAATGCTTATGTAACTATATGATAAAAGCTTAGTGCGATTTATTTTCGGTTCATGTTTTAACGATAAGGGGATTTTAAAATTTAAAAATCTTTTTTCACCACACGACGCGTAAAGTGCGTACTGTACGTCCTGCGGGCGAAAAACAGCCTACGCATTTTACGCTCCTCGTGGAGAAAATTAGT
>UXGD01002584.1:0-25171 GCA_900474315.1 Torymus auratus | reverse complement strand
TTCACACTTTTGAACAGTTTGAAACAGTTTTAAACAGATTTGAACAGTTATAAATAGTTTCAAACAGTTTTAAACAGCTTTAAACAAATAATATCTCCACTAGGGTTTTCAAAGAAAATATGCCTGAAATCTAATTTTAATAAAGCATATTATATTATTTATTTTTCATAATGTTCTTACATTATGTTCTTAAACGATTAGTTAAAATTATTTATGCTTTATTTATTATAATCCTAAACTTTAAATTTGCTTTAAATTGAACTTGCATTATTTTTTAGTTACGAAATACCTGGGGTTATTCAGGTTAACGTAGAACCATCAAAAGGTTTGATACAACCTTATTCATTGCTCACAGTCCTTATTGAAATTGTCGTTGGTTCTTACGAATGTTTATTGGATATTAATATATACTGTAATTTCGTTAATGTTAGCGAAAGAAGGCTCGCAGAAAAAAAGAAAATGGAACAGGAAAATATTTTGAAACAGTTAGAAGGTCAATTCACAATAAGTGAAAAAGGCGTAAATCTTTTGGCAAGTACTTTGCTCAATACTTTTGTTTTATTACTATAATTTTATAAAAGATGCTGATACTTTTTATAAATAGAAAAAACCGGTTTTCGAAGAAATAAAGAAACCGTTAACTTTTTGCAAAACTTTGACATTAAAAGTTCGCACTTATGATTCTCGATATATCGACGAAAGAGTTAATTTGCAAAAGCAGTTAAAAAATATACCGATAGGGGAATTTCAAAATAAAGTTGCTCTTGATAGAACTTGTACTTCTAAAGTTATTTCTATGTCATCTCAAATTTTCGAATGTTTAATATGGTAACTGAAATTCTCATCTGATACCTATAATATTATTAGAACCAATATATAAAATATTCAATTTTGATTGATTTTAGGGAAATCGTTAATAGTAAACATTTTGAATATGTATTAAATACTGATTTAAATGTGGTGCATAATTTGAAATACTCTCACTTTCCTGAAAATATTGCGGAAAGAAAATATTATACGAAAAGGAATAATTGGAAATTGTCGAAAAAACACGCCGAAAATATTTTACATACTGTAAATTATTTTATTAAAATGATAATTTGAAAATCTCTATAGATTACTCGTACATTTTTATAATTATATTTGTAATTTTTAGATGTTGTGTATGGTCATTCATGAAGAATTTAATTTTGATACCATACACTTTTCGCATCCCCCGGATGCGCGGCAAATATCATATCAGAAAACATATTTAGAAGCATATACCAAGCAAATTGTTAATGAAAGTGTATTTCAAATATAATTAAGTATCATTTGATAAACTTATTTATTTATTAACACGTCAAGGCATGTTAAGTTTAAAAAAAAAAATAAATTTTGTTTCCTTAGTAGAAATAGATTTGTCTAATATTTTAAATATTTTCAATTTTTGTTTGAGTGAATTAAAAACTTCTATCTAAGTACTACTAAGTATATAACATACAAATTAATTTACAAAATGATGAAGATTTCAAAAATAATTATTATTAAATTTATCGTAATTTCTGAGAATTTTGTAATAATTTTCATAAAAGCATAATTATGGAGGTAATTTGACCCTCTTATGGAATTTGTTACTTGAATAATGCAATATTGCAAAAAGTTAGATGCAGATAATACCTATACAGATACCCACACCTCAATAAGACCAGTCATTGTGAACGTGGAAACAATGCGACTACTACCGACAGACGGTTCCGGTCATGTGCTTGCATCATTCACCTACAAAATGTATTATACGTATGATTGCCGGGTTTTATCCAATATCTGCGCAAGGTACCAGTACACGTGTGCTCCTCGTTCCTTCTGGTGTATACAAAAACAGCCGTGTGGAAGCTGCGTGCGCGGCACGCTATTTCATCATCACCCTAGGAAACGCATTCAAATAATTTCTCATCATGGTAAATCGAATTAACAATATTTTTCGCGATCTCAGATTTCGTTAAAAATCCGCTAAAAAGCTATCGCGTATTAGATGAATAATCGGCAAGTGATGAGCACTTAACCTCAATTGCATTATGGTTAAGTTATTTGAGTTAATGTTTTATAATCAAATCATCATTTTTTGACTAGTATTAAGTCTTAATTTTTTAATTGGAAAAAATATTTTTATATAGATATTAAATTAAGAAACACTAAACATTGTTATTAATATTATTGCATCCTGGTTTAATATAGGGTACAGTTGCAGAAAGAAAGGGTACGTTTAAAGTTGAGTATCTGCAAAAGGTTGAATATGGTGCACAACAGAAATGGATCACTGCAAAAGCATGTGAAGAAGATGCTCCGTCACAGCCAAGAAAACATTCAGATGAAAAGTTTCTGGCAACCTTTCCATTTCCCTACATGAATGGTAGACTTCATTTAGGGCATGCATTTTCATTGTCAAAATGTGAGGTATGGTATTTTTCTATTGTATGCTAACTGTACATTTTCAAAAATTTCATTCATTAATTTTGATTGTTATTTTAGTTTGCAGTAAGATATAATCGATTGTTGGGAAAGAAGGTCCTTTTTCCCTTTGGTTTCCATTGTACAGGAATGCCAATTAAGGCATGTGCAGATAAATTGAAGCGTGAAATGGAAACATATGGATACCCACCTGAATTTCCAGCTTTTGAAGAAGAACCTGAAGAAGAGGCAAATAATGATATAGTTATTGTAGACAAAAGTAAAGGAAAAAAGGTAAGTACAGTGATACAAAAGCAAGTTTAGTGATAGAAAATATTCCTTTTAACATAATTGTGTTTGTCCAATATCTTTTTATGTAAAAATAAATTTGTATTTAATTAAATACACAACAGAACTATTAAGGCAAAAATAATACATGAATAGATTTAAAATATATTTTTTCATTACAGAGTAAAGCAGTAGCGAAAACTGGTGCAGCTAAATATCAGTGGCAAATAATGCAAAGTCTTGGACTAAAAGATGAAGAAATTAAAAACTTTGCTGATGCTGAATATTGGCTTGACTATTTTCCGCCTCTTGCAGTACAAGATTTGAAAGCATTTGGTCTACATGTAGGTTATTTAATCATTTTTTTAATATAATAAAGATATTTGTTTTGTATCTGCTTCTTTTAATTGATATTACAGGTAGATTGGAGACGTACTTTTATAACAACAGATGCTAATCCATTTTTTGACTCATTTGTAAGATGGCAATTCTATCATCTCAAAGCAAGAAATAAAGTCAATTATGGTAAAAGGTACACAATCTTCTCACCGAAAGATAATCAACCTTGCATGGATCATGATAGACAATCTGGTGAAGGAGTTGGTCCTCAAGAATATACATTAATAAAACTCAAAATGCTAGAACCATATCCTGAAAAATTGAAGTGAGGTTTTGTTTTATATCATTAAAAGATATAATTTATCAAACTAAGAGAATCATTTATTTTTTATTTTACATTTTTAGATCAATAGCTAGTAAAAAATCAGTATTTTTAGTAGCTGCTACACTTCGACCAGAAACAATGTATGGTCAAACAAATTGTTGGGTTCATCCAGATATGCATTACATTGCTTTCACAACTGCAAATGGAGATATTTTTGTATCCACGAAAAGAGCTGCAAGAAATATGTCTTATCAAGGTTTTACGAAAGAAGAAGGTAAAATTGATGTTGTGTCAAATTTAATTGGTTTGGTGAGTAATATTTTTATAACTATATTGATAATGATCGTTATAAAACAATACAATAATTATTGAATTAAAGGATTTGATGGGTGCATCTTTAAAATCACCAAAAACTTCTTACGATATAATTTATACCTTACCAATGCTTACCATCAAAGAAGAGAAAGGTACTGGTATTGTGACATCTGTACCTAGTGATTCCCCTGATGATTATGCAGCATTTGTTGATTTAAAGAAAAAACAACCTTTTAGAGAAAAGTATGGGATTAAAGATCACATGATCTTACCATATGAACCTGTAAGTAAACATTCAATAGTCAAATGTTAGAATAATAAAATGTATAATGTAATGTATTTTTGTTTTAGATATCAATTCTCGAGATTCCAGAATTCGGAAAATTACCAGCTGTTACAGTCTACGAACAACTAAATATACAATCACAAAATGATACAATAAAACTACAACAAGCAAAAGAAATGGTTTATTTGAAAGGTTTTTATGATGGTGTGCTATTAGTGGGCGAATATAAAAATAAAAAAATTCAAGATGTTAAGAAATTTATAAGAGATGAACTGATAAATAATAATGAAGCTGTAATTTATTATGAACCTGAAAAAACCATTATCTCCCGATCTGGAGATGAGTGTGTAGTTGCTCTTTGCAATCAATGGTATTTAAACTATGGTGAACCTGAATGGCGAAGTCAAGCTGAAAAAGCTTTAGAAAATTTAGAAACTTTCCATGATGAAGTAAGAAAAAATTTCCTAGCAAGTCTCGATTGGCTGCATGAACATGCATGTTCAAGAACATATGGCCTTGGTATGTTGAATTTGTAATAATTTTTCTGTATCGAAAAAAGTATATTTTATTTAATTATAAAAAACATTATTTTGCTTTAAATAGGAACAAAATTACCTTGGGATGAACAATGGCTAATTGAATCATTATCAGATTCTACCATCTATATGGCTTATTATACAGTATCTCATTTGATTCAAGGAAATAGTTTTAGAGGAGATAAACCGAATGCACTTAACATTAAGTAATAATCAATTTTACTAACAAGAAGAGTGCACACCCTCCAGGAAACGAATTTTCACGGAGCTAATCTCAAGTATGCTCTATTTCGTTAAAAAATTAGATCACGTCTATTGACCTGTCTTGCAAATATGAATAATACGAACACGATCAAAACAAAGATTATAATAGTATAGACAGGAAGACCTAAAATTTAAGATTTATTTCGTTGAGAAATATTATTTTTTCAGGAAACTACAAGCATTCACAGCAGAGAAATAGTTAAAAGTTGGTCTACTTTGTAAACGATTTAATGGGTCGTATTTGTAATCATTTTCTTACGCTATCTTTCATTGTTTTTAATTTTCTGAAAAATTAGTATTTCTTACTGAAACAAAACTTCAATTTTAGCTTTTTCTGTTTACCTTTATAATTTTTGTTGCTAATATTCGTATCATAAATCGCAGTAACAGTCAGAAGATAAGACATCATTTTTTAAGGAAATAGAGTATATTTAATAATTATTATATTTGATAAGATTGACCATATTTTATTTTAAGATAAAAAGCCTATTTGATGGAATTGTGAGCACTGGGCTTTATTTTTAGGTATCAGAAGTCGGCTCTCAAAGCCCTGTCAAATTCCGTTTCCCGGAGAGTGTGCACTCTCCTTGTAAGTCAATTTTACTATTTTTTAAACTATCTCATTTTTTAAAACATTTTTAGAGCTGAAGATATGACTCCTGAAGTCTGGGATTATATTTTCTTTAAAGATGCTAAACTACCTTCACCGAAGACTTGTAAAATCTCAAAACAATCGTTAGAATTAATGAGGCGAGAATTTCAATATTGGTATCCTGTTGATTTACGATGCTCTGGAAAGGATCTTGTTCAAAATCATCTTACATACTATCTTTACAATCATGTGGCAATTTGGCCAAATCAACCTGAATTATGGCCAAAAGGTATTCGAGCCAATGGCCACTTACTTTTAAACTCAAATAAGGTATTTATGTTATTGAAACATTTTGTAAAAAAAAAACCATTAATTATAATAAGTTATTAATATTTTCTTTATCAATTAAAAGATGTCCAAATCTGAAGGCAACTTCCTAACTCTTTCTGAAGCTATTAAAAAATATTCTGCTGATGGAACACGCCTGTGTCTGGCAGATTCTGGAGACTCTGTAGAAGATGCGAACTTTGTTGAACGTACTGCGGATGCAGGAATTCTAAGACTGTACACATTCATTGAATGGGTGAAAGAAATAGTTACAGCTTCGCCAAATTCATTCCGGCAAGGAAAATTAACCACTTTTAATGACCGAGTTTTTGAGAGGTAAAATTTAAAAATAATTTTTTTCATAATTTTTTCTAATGTAATTAATACGCATATATATCTACAGTGAAATAAATTTAAAAATACAAGAGACTGGAGATAATTATTTTAAAATGCTTTACAAAGAAGCACTAAGAACAGGTTTTTTTGAACTACAGTCTTCGAAGGACAAATATTTACAGTTAAGTGCATTGGAAGGTATTAATTTGGACCTTTTGATGCGATTTATTGAAGTACAAACAATTATTCTCTCACCGATTTGTCCTCATGTTGCTGAACACGTTTGGAGTTTAATTGGGAAGGTAATTATTAGTATTATTTAAATAAAAAATTAAATTTCCTGTATTTTTTAGTTATTTAATATTACCTTTATCGTTTAAAGAATCATGATTTAATAATAAAACTAATAATAACAATGAAAATTTTTTATTATTTACATTCAAATATTGAAATGATTTAAAAGAAATAAAACTCATTAATATATTTTTGTAATGTTTTTCATTTCAGAAAGGTAGTATTATGAATGCCAGGTGGCCTACTGTAGGTCATATAGATGAAATTTTAATACAATCATCTCAGTATCTTATGGATGCTGCTCACTCATTTAGAGTTCGTTTAATTAATCATACGACGGTAAAAGTGAAAAAAGGACAGAAGGGTCCATCACCTCCCGTAGAAAAACCAACGAGTGGTATTATTTTCGTTGCGAAAACTTGGCCGACTTGGCAGAGTTCAGTCTTAACAACAATGAAAGAACTATATACGGTGAGTAAAATGTTTTGAATGTCATCTTTTTGTATACTCAAAATAACATTAATATATGAAAAATTGTTATTTTTTTCTTTATTTAGAAAAATAATAATAACCTACCAGAAAATAAAATTATAGCTGCTGAATTAGGAAATAAAGCAGAGTTAAAAAAGTACATGAAGAGGGTAATGCCCTTTGTACAGATGACTAGAGAAAAAATGGAAGCAGTTGGTGTTGGTGCTCTTAATTTAACTTTAGATTTTAGTGAACTTGATGTACTTGTAGGCAGTAAGGATTACTTGCGTAGCACTCTTGATGTAAGCGTAACTTAACATCATTTTTTACTATTTTTATGATATATTATAATATTTCTATTATTAATAATAATAATAATATTGCAGCTGGAAGAGTTAGAAATTAAATATTCAGAAGAAGCAGATGAAAAGACGAAAGAAGAATGTTGCCCTAGTGCACCGTTTATTACGTTTTCTGTAAAACCAGGCCTGTCTCTAAATTTTGCAAATCCACAAGTATCCAATGGTTTATTTGAAACATTAATTAAAGTGAGTCATGGTGATACAATTAAGCAAGTCACATCTAGACTTGCAAAAGATAAAAGTATCAAAGGTAATTAATAATATATAAAATGTTTTATTAGATGACTATTCTAGTTGGTTTCATGATATATTTCACTTAAATCTCATTTGAATTTCAAAACAAATAAACAATAAAATTCAAGTTATTCACTTTATTGTTTCGCAAAATTTAACCAATCCTAAAAGAGATCCAACTAACAGTATAGTTTCAGCGATCGTTTCGGAATTTAACGCCATGATTTATTTTTTTACTTATAGGAGATAAAGATGAATGTATCTGTTTTTAACATATTTTTAATAATTATTTCAGATACTTCTAAAATTACTTTGTA
Source organism: Torymus auratus (assembly GCA_900474315.1). Classification (NCBI taxonomy): domain Eukaryota; kingdom Metazoa; phylum Arthropoda; class Insecta; order Hymenoptera; family Torymidae; genus Torymus; species Torymus auratus. The sequence goes on along the minus strand of UXGD01002584.1, from coordinate 17,455 downwards.
TCGTCACCAAGACCCAATAATGGGTCCACGTACAATTCCATCAGCTGAAAATGTGTTACAAAATAAGGAAAAAATATCTGATGACGCAGTATTTTTCATAGACTTTGACAAAGAGCTTGTAAGCATAAAAGTCGGAAATGAAACTATCAATGTGGGTGAACAACTGATTTATTGTGTGGAAATCTAAAATGTGTGGAAAATGAAAAACGAGAGTAAAAAAAAATCATGCTTTAAGAAGTAGGAGATATTGTATTATTTAATACATTAAAATAAAATTTTGTTAATAATATTTATCATAATAAATTATGAAAAATTTTAAATTTCTAATATCTTTTTGTTCTATTTCTTCCATATTATATACATTTAATATGTATAAATAAAAAGTTAGATTTTTGTAACACATGCACGATTTTTGTCGTTTTTCGTCCTAAAAAGAGGTTCTAAAGTGACTTTTCTTTTACCGATTGCATAAAAAAAATACTATATTTGCCCGACAGGCGCACAAGGATCCTTATGCGCCCGCTACTCTAAAGTTCTGTAAAATCGCAAAAATTAAACTTAATCCACTACATATAAATTTGTGAATGCGTGTTTTTTATGACTTCTTTTATTCAGAGATAAATCCATGATACTATTTTTATTTAAAAATGAACATCTCATTCGCACAAATTTGTGGCAGATTTTTTATTATTTTTAACAATTTTTTTTATTATTTATTACTTCAAGTATTTCGTTGTTGTATAAATAAAAAATCTATTTAGACTTGCTTTTTAGGCTCAAAAACCCCGAAAATCAATACATGAGTCACAAAAAAAATATGGTGCGCACCTAGGGCTTAGTGGGCTTTTGACCTCGTGTGTTTGCAGTACTCGTCTTCGGTTCGCAAAAACTCCACACTCGGTTTAAAAAGGCTCACTTTGCACCTTAGGTATACAATATACTATTATTTATTTATTTATCTTTGAGATTGATTGTAACCCTGTTAAAAATAGTGAGTCCGAAATTGGGCCCAATTTCGAGCTCGAATCTGGAGCTCTCCCGATTCTGCCCGATTTCTTCTCAATTTTGCTCGATTTCGAGCCCTCTTTAGAAGCCCGATTTCAGCTCGATTTTGACTCGATTTGGAGCTCTTTTACCAAGTTCGATTTCTGGTTCGATTTCACATTTCCGGAGACATTTTCGAGCGCCTTTTCGAGCTTGATTTCGGAGTCTAAAAAGATCTTGAAATCGAACAAAATCGAGGAGAAATTGTGCAGAATCGGGAGAGCTCTTGATTCGGACTCGAAATCAGGCCCGATCTCGAACTCGCTATTTTTAATAGGGAAATCATTTGTATTTCAAGTCACTAAAAACAAGTAAATATTAATCATCTTTTTCAAAATCCCAATTCATTCGAATTTATTTAAATGTTTAAAATTGCAATATAATGTATGGTTTTTCCCTTCTGAGATATCAGCTCTCTAGGTCATGTACTTAAATGGACTGTATCTATATCAAAATAAAATTTATTTTATCACAAAAAAAAAAAAAATGAATCCATCTATAAGTACAACTAAGAATGCAATTATTACTGTATTCAGTTACATTAATGAAACCCTACGTTTTTCTATAAAGTATTTTTATCATTTATATATCATGTTGTTTATGAACAGCAAGCAAAATTATTTATTAAAATCTATGACCTATATATATGTGGGTCATAATAAGTGTTAGTTTACAATTGCATATACTAACAAAATCATGAATTTTGTTTTCATTTGTGAAGTAAGGAATAAAAAATTAGAAAAAGATTCGTGATTATAACAAAGTAATAAAATTTATTATCTATTGTTTGTCTCAAACGGATCAGCAATTCTCTTAAATACTGCTAAAAATTTATCACCCTTATTTCTAGTGACTTTTTGGCCTTCTTCAGTACTTTCATACAATTTTTCAACAATTACATCTGAAACCTGTATAAAAAGGTTTAATTAATAAGATTGAAATAAAGAATCAATCAAATGAATGATCGAAATGTTTCAAAAATAAATTACCAATTCATCATCTGGAATACGTTGAAATAAAGGATGTTCTGTCAAATGTTGCACCATCCAGTCATGCAAATCTTTTACATCAGTCATTGTATATACAATAGCCTGAAAATTTTTTCATATTTACATTACTGAATTACAATTTGTATATTTTGTAAGTTTGTATAAATATTTTTACATTTTCTGCTAAAACATATGCGTACTCTGCTAGAAGAGATTTATTAATAATGCGCCACTTGTGTTTTGCTCTCTTGAAATGGGGGTCAGGATACAAGAAAAACATTTTTTTCAGTTGTCCTTTTTTAAAATAATTTGGTAAATACTTCATAGCATTAGTTCTAACACAAGCAATGTTACCATATTGGCCAGGATGTTGAGAACGTAGTGCTGCTATCCTATCAATCACATAATCCGAAACTTTCACCCTGATTTCCATTCCCACAATTAAATTATCAGGAAACATTGGTGCAAGTGTAACTATAAATGGAGAATAGTTAACAAAACAAATTAGCTGTTATTTATGTAATATTAACTTACCAAGTAGACCACCATAACCACAGCCAATGTCTGCAAATTCAACAACCTTTTTTAGTTGTTTGATTTCAATGGTTGTTTTACATGGATCAACAAAATCTGGATATAGTGTACTCCAATCCATAGCATCAGGTTTAACAGGACTTTAAAATATAATATTAAAAATTAACTAAGTAATGATGATCAACATATATTCTAAGATTTACAAAAAACTTACTATTCAATGCAGTGATCTGCAATAGGATTTGAATGAGCTCTTTGTCGATAATATTTCTTTTGCGGCAATGCCTTTGCAACTACCTCCATTGTTACTGTTTTTTTTTTTTTTGGCTGAAAATATTTCAATACTGTTAATTACTGATGTATCATCAACTATTATACGTCATTAACTATCAAATAACTACAAAACTATTCAATTGTCATTCTGAGGACTATTATTGTTAAACTCTAGTAGTAATGAAAACTCTAAAATAATTATTAATTTTTTTCATATTGAAATATACAATTTGTAATAGGTACTAGATATTTTTCATTCATGAATGATGAAAAACTTGAAACTTTACAAGTTCATAACAATGTAGGTAGGTATTGTGATTAAACAAGCATCATATCTAAACTAACCTTCCAGTCGTTTATACACAGAAAAACTCTTAATGTAACAGATCACGCAACATCAGTATAAAAACCTTCCACTACACGCTAAAACAATCTCGTTCCCTCTGAAAACTCGAAAAAAAATTGAGCGACGAAACCAAGAGCAGCGAACGTGCACAGAGCGGCCACGTGTTGGCTGCAGCCAGCAGCGTAAGTACAACACTCTGCCATCAAGCCGTTGAGTGGTTTCATTTTCTGTTCGTGCAAAAAGCCTTCTCCCACACGCACGCTCACATCATACAATCATGCACGTACCAGAAAGAGATGGAAGATCCGCTAAGCGAATCGGAGTCAGACGAGGACGGCGAACACGCGGCCGAGGCTAAAACGGAGTCGCATTGTGCGCGCCGAATCAGCTGATCATCATCCTCCTCGCGCTGCTAGAGCGACTTGGGCGCGATCTCGCGGCACCGTCGTCGAATTTTCGTCGCACACAGTGCACGCACGGGTCGACGACGAAAAGAAGAAAAGAGAAAAGAGAGCCTCGCGTTCGCCCGCAGAAGGCAGAACGAAGTGTGTGAATGCATAGCGAACGAGACAGGCGAGACGTTAGACGCGACTAGAGTACAGAATTACAGATAACAAGGCTAAATACGAGGATTTCGAGCACGGGTGTAGAGCTCCCCGCACTTGCTGCCGTCTCGCCCTCGCGGCTACATTTTTCGTTCGCCCTCACACCCCTTTCGCGAGGCACGATCCTCTGCGCGAGTGCGATAGTGCCCCACAGAGAAAAGTGCGCGTATTGTCATCATCCTCGTCATCATCGTTTATTGTTGCCGTGCTGAACTCGCAGTGTATCTCCGGGTGTGCGTAAGCTGTGTGTGTGTGCTCTGTGTGGAAAGTGTGTAAGGGAGGCGCAAACTTCGGACAGGAAGAGAAAAAAGTGGCTCCCAGAAAGGCCGAAGATGTAACCTTGCCCCTGCAGTTTCAGCTTTGTTTCGTCGATCAACGTTTAGGCGACCACAGCAGCGTTTTGCTGCTGAGAACAGGGACGAGAAGGCCGTTCCCCGATTTGAGGGGAGAGCAGCGAGGGGAGAAAAGGTGGAGGCCAGGTTATGCCAGAGAAGTGTTGCCGTTCTGTTGCTGAGCTGCTGCCGAGGAAAACGAGCTCCTGCCGTTAGGTGAGCGCACTGGAATTGTTTGAACGAACACTCGGCTTTTTATCCTATAGGTAATCATTGTTTCTCTCACAAGCTAACTTTTTCATTCTCGTTGAACGTTATTTTTTTTAACTTTTTTTAAAATGGCAATTGTATAATTCATCGGTCAACGAACGTCGACGTTCTTTTTTTTGTGTAAGTATAGGGTTCATTCATTGTTTTTTACAGGTGCTCCATTGTTATTTTCGTAATCGAGTGGCTTTTTTCTTTTTAATATGGTTCTTTTTCATGATTATTTTGGCGGCAATTCCTATTAGCACGTGTTTAGTCAAGATTCTTCCTGATGGATGAGTTAAGTAAGTGATTTTTGTAAGGTTATTAGGTCAATTTTCACTTGGAGCTAAAGCAATTACATTGCAAGATGAGAGGGGAGGGACTCTTGATGGATGAGATTGTAGGGTTCTTTTTACGCTAAGTTAGCGCGGGGATTTTGAATTTTGATTTGTGACGAGTTAAAAAAACGTGTCATTCAATTGCAGATAACGTTTTCCCTTCTCAAAAAATAAGTTTTGGACTGCACATATTTGGAATTTGTTCTATAATACCAAAATTATTCCCATTTTTTTTTACTATTGCGTATCGTTGCTTCATATATAGAAATTTACCATGTTCTTCTGTAATATTGAATTATATTGACATGCATAAACAAATATTTTAAGTACGATTTTGTTTAATCTGCATAATAAATCCAATTCGTTTCCATGTGAAACTTTTGGATCAAAAGTGACCTAATTTCATTCCCTGAAAACAAATCGAAAAGTCAATTATGTAGGTTTAAAATTTTTAAATTCTTGGAAATAAATAACGAAATTGTGAGTCGAGTCTAAATTGGCACGTATGGGTGTAAGGACATACTACGACACATGCATTTCGCATCGTAGAATTTCGGGAATTTGCTTATTTTTAGAATTTATTTTCTGTAATACAATTATTTGTTCTCGCGTAAACATCATTTTTTTACGTGTAGGTAGTAACTGGCAAGACTTTTGATCAGCAAGCAAGTTTATAGCTAGCGTGCGAATTCATTAGAATATCTTTTCACTCTAAAAGTAACATATCACAAGATTGCGAATGTTTCAATTGCATATTCGTAATTGCAAAGCAATTTATAATTTGTATAGATTTTCATTTAATGTAGTTTATTACAAAGATTATTTATTTAATTAATTATTGACTGCATCGATTTCTGAAGTAGTAGTAAGTTATTAAATTTTATTAATACCCTAGGTTCTTAATAAATTTGAATAATAGCAATAGTTTCACATAGATAATCGTAATTCAATAATTACGAGAATTATTGTTATTTCAAGTAATACGTATAAATATCCCCTGTATCTAATTAATTTTGTAAAAAATTGATATTTGCTTTGTCGCGTGGAGTAAGTATTTTAGAGTGATTGCAAGCCACGTGGTCATTTTGTACGATACAATGACCTCTGCTTCTGTATTTGAGGAAGAGAGGACAATGGTGGGGGCACTGGGGGCTCAGGTTTAAAATAATACACTCATTGGGCGAAGAAAATGGAAAACACTTCAAAACTGAATGCGGAAAGTCGGCTATTCAGGATAAAAATTTCGAAATGAAATATTTCCGAGTAAAAGAAGATAACAAATGGACGTCCCGTATAATATAATTCATAATGCATGCTCTAGCTGCTGTAGAATTTAGAGCATGATAATATATTAAATATGAAATGTAGCGTAAGTTATCAACGTTGGTCTTACTAATTGTTATATGAGCCGATCATTATATTTTTAACATCGTTTTATGTGGCATGCCGTATATACGATTAATAGCCATTCTTCGGATGACTGAAATATTAGGAGAACGTGTCAGTCTTACGAAAACGAGTTTAAAAAGATTTCGGAGCATAATTTGAATTCTGCGCTCGAGCAGATATCTGATTGTGTACTATCGTCTAACAATAAAACTGCGCACGCAGATTTTGTCGTTAGACCGACAATATAGTTTTTAAAGATCGAAATGCCCGGAAGTGACTCAGCTACAAACCTTTGCCAGAATTCAAATCATAAATAGACGCTAAATTTATAAGGACTTACTTTATATACTTGTTATTTAATATTAATACATGTATGTAGATATATGATATTTATACTTTTTTACTTTTTAAATAAATAGATCTGATTTGTAATTTTTTTGTAAAACTGCAGTTTATGAATGTACCAATTTCTAAAGATATTAAAGTAAGTGATCGATTTTCTAGTAAGGTTACGTTGCGCTGTTCAAAGTTTTCCATAACTTTCAAATTTTTGAAATATTCCTACTTATACGAAGTCGGGAAAGCTATCCGAACTTAGTAAGTGCTAAAATGACGTCATTAGAAACCATCCATGATAACAATGATGAAGGAAAATTTTTGTATAAATTTGGCATTGTTCTTTGCATCACTCTTACTATGTATATACGATAATTTTATACAATAAAGTTTATTTAACACTCTTAATTTAAAAAATCCCATTATTAATGGGATCCGTAATAATTTGTGTATCACGAAAAGAAATTATCTCACTTGAACAAAAAAAAAATATATATATAATAATAGTCTAGCTAATACGAAAAGAACCACTTGACACAATTTATTTCATTATAAAATTATTATTTCTTAAAAATGAAGTATTAAGAATAAACTTTTATAAAATTGAAATTTGCAACTTTAGTACACTGAAAGTATAAGACATCATTACTCAACTTTGTTACATTTTTTCTTATCCTGTATGAAAGACTGATGAATAAACAATCGAATATCGATTGAAAGCTCACCAACGTTATACATTTGCATTCCTAATATAATGGTAACTTTTTTCCCGTACAAGCATTCTGACATATTTACTTTTTGCAAGCCGGCAAAATCGATAATCATAAATTTTTCAAATCTACGATTACGGATAGAAAATTCCTTTTAATTATTCATTAGCCATTTTTTACATCCGCAATAATAATTCAACGTTCGACGCGAGTTTGATCGCGCAAATTTTTCATCAATCTTACTGCCACCCCGCAAAATCGACCCTGACCAAGGCCTCGCCGCCGCCACCGCCTCAAAAGACCCTGCGGCACGAGTAGCGCGCGCAATTCAAGTTTAATCTCCGCTGCGTACAAGAGCGCACTAGAGAAGTCGGGCAATAATATCGCGCTTGGCAATAGCCTCCCGCGTTCCGAGAAAGAAAGTCAGAGAGAGAGAGAGAACACTATAGTGCAAGCTTTCGCGAGCTTTATCTCGCGCGCACTTGGCTGGAACAAAAGCACGCGAGAGAGAAAAAAACGTCAAGGGAATGCACTCGGCAAAATCCAAGCTTAACCTTGAACTGAATGCATGACGCGGCGGCTAAGCTGTGTGCGCGCAACTCGGTTTATCAGCACGCTCGCGCGCCACGGATTTTTAGCGATTTTCGCCGGCGTAAGCAGCGTGCCAAGCGATATATAATATCCGTGACGTGAGCCCTCTACTCCCTCCGTTCATCCGTCGACGCAGGCAGCCGACGCCTATGCAGCGTCACTCGCGTTTTCGTTTCGAATGGCTCGCTCTCGCGGTATTCGTGTTATTTTTGATAAAAACGGAACGAGAGAGGATGGTGATATAGTGGAGCGCGATGACGTGTACGCTTTTGTGGAAAATCATGATGTATTTACTGTGGAGGGGAGGAGCGAGCGCTTGTTTTCTGAATATGCTCTACTGACTACAAGGATCATTACACGATATGAATCTCTGATATTTCGCTTTATCTTCACTTGTAACGTTTTATCTAGGTTAAGTGGATTTTTATTTTTTTTTTATCCTAAATGAATGTCTTGTTTTAACATTGAAATAAGAAAAAAATATTTTTATTTATCGACTTCTTTTTTATTATGCTCAAAAAATTATCAATTAAGTGATTCTTATAGATTCTTTATTCAAAACGCACTTATGTTAACAGTCCTTTCAATCTTCAAATACTTGAGTGCTATTTTCTGGCATAGACTATACGATTTCTTCAGTTCATTACCAACTCAGTTTGAAACAGAAACTATATTATGAGACTTTTTTAATAATTTTTAATTGAAGGTAATGTGCAAATAAATTTTTATGAGATAATTTTTTTAATGTAAAAAACTATCGCAGATTGTATAAATAACATTTAATAGTTTTTTAAATTGTATTCTAATATTAGGAATTTATTAAATTTTCATTTGTATATTTTTTGTCAAATGTCAAAATAATGTATCAACAGATGGTTCCATTTTTACATTTACATCGTGGAAGAGAGAGAATTATTAATATGGCAGATAATACAATTGATGTAATTAAATAAGTTTTTTTTTAATTCCGGGATTCATCCACCTGTTGCCCAGACATTTAATCTCAAATTCAAATCTTTTTCTCTTTGCCATCTAATAGTTCATGAAACAGAATCGCTAATGAGTTTAAACAGAAAGGATTCTATCGCCTTAATTACGTAAAGAGGTGGTTTTTTTTCATAAACCTGTTTATAAAACCAGTTTTCTTAGAATCATACTCGGACAGAATATAGAATAAATTGGTATAGTGTATACATATTAAGTAAAAGTGTTTTTTAATTGAGTTTTCTAAATTTTTAAAATTAAAATTTGATTAATTTTTAATGTTCTATTTTGAAAGTAAGGTATAAACATTAAACACACCATGTGTAAGTTCGCAACTTATCGATTAAGTATACCTATTTGAAGATCTCGGTAAACTTTAAAGTATACACTTCAATGTATCTAAAAAGAAACGGCGAAAAGATATATTACATGTCATTCCCGGTGATAAAGCTACAATCATCGTAAAAGAAGTTCATTAAGCGTAAGTACTCTTCAGTGATGATTCAACATCACAATCGTCCGCGATAAACGAACCCTTTCACTCTTCTATACCAAGAAAACATTTAACGAACCTTATAGTGCCAGTGCCCACAAATCATAATACATCAATGGAACATCAAAAAGCGACAATGAAAAAATACCTCGCCGACAATCGATCTCAACTTCCGCGCACTTTCTACGAAATTAACACAAAAGACGAAGACGAACTGTACCACTGATAGCGAACAATAGGGCGACTCACCGCTCGCGAAAATTTTCGAATAAACACTGCCGACTTTTCTCTGTCAATAGGGAGCGCCCCGTTCTCTTTCTCTCTCTCTCTCTCTTTCTCTCTCTCCTTCTCTTATTGACTCTTACACTCGTTAGCCGCAGCGTATACACGCAGTGATAAAAGTGTCCGATACTCGCCATTTCTCTCTCGCTCTCTCTTTCTCTTCTTGCACGCGCTCCTTCTTTAATCCGCGGCATTCGATCGATCGCGCACTGATGTACGTGTACACACAGCTGCGCGGCAGAACGGGAGAGAATAACAAAGCAGAGAAAGAGAGAAAGGTGCGTGCGACAAGTGATCAGCAATAGTCAATCGCCAACACGCACGCCGTCTAGTAATTATGAATTCATGGCTCTTTCACGATCCGAGGACATGGCTGGCCTTCGACGCGGATTCGACGGCGAACATGGTAATTATAACGCTGCACGCGACAACTATGACTGATTTTATTTTAGGAATTCAATCTCTTCCGATTCCAACGCTCCAATTTTCTTTTATTTACGTTTGTCATCTGTCATGAGATTTCGTAATAATAGACTGGGGCAGTGTAACGTGGTAAGGATGTTACGCGTGTTAGTAAGGAATTAAAGTTTTTGTGTTTGTTTGATTCGTCAGAGTGCTATTATGCGCTCACGGCAATGATAGGTATTTTTTTGCCTCCGGCAGGACAAGAAGTCTGTTCCATTAAAGTGTAGGTTGTTGGAACTAAAGGAAAATCTGCGGGAAATAAAAATGATTTCTGCGTGCGAGATTCGCTTAAGTTTGGAATTGCTTTGGGAGTAATATTCTTAAAGATTTATTGGTTTTGTAGGTGCTCAGAGTTGATTTAACATTTACAATCCAGAAACAATACCAGATAACTTTGAAAGTTTCCTATATTTAAGTGAGAATTTAATTGATCTAATTTCATCGATAAGTAGAAATATTATTTGTTTACAATGCGTTCGAGCTTGGGAACATGGTTTATTATCCAGAGCTACTATATTGTAAATAATCTTTTATTTCGCATAGAAAATCGTATGTCTTTTACTTTTTTACAGTATTTTATATCACTTTATCTTTACATAGATATTTCCATTGTTTATAAGTATACAAGAGAATGAATAATTACGTACGAATAATTATCGTTACACATTTCATTGTTTCCAAAAGACTATTGTTATTTATTTTTTAGTCGTTTTATAGGTCATTAAATTAACATTAATTATTACATTTATCGCAATATTAATTATAGGGGGTATCGTAATTAAAATACTAAGAAGTAGTCTAATTACTAAATAATAAAAATAATAACTATACTAATATTCGCGCGTCTCTGCAATACGGATTATACTCATATTTTTTATATCTGCTAATTAGTATATATTCTATAGCTCAATATGTATCACACTATTCCTTTAAAATTTTAAACGGACTTTACGTATAAGAAACTTTTATCAATTTATTCACTTCTAGTGAGGTGTGAAAGATATTATGTACAATTAGGATGTCTACTTAAAGAAAGATGTTTTTTAACAAAATTGAAAGATAGTTTCTGTCAACTAAAATATATTCCACAAAATATTGGAGACGTTTTCTGATTCTCATTTATTTGATTTTAATTTACATAGACTAATTTTTTGTTGTATAATTTTGTATGGATCGAGGTACAAGTCCAATCCCAAATTGGATTTTTTTTTATGAAAATTACTTTTGCAATATTACAATCTTGTTAAAAAAGTTTTTTCTTTTTTATTTTATATATACCCCGCATTTGCATTAATTGAGTCGAAAATTTTTATACATATTTAAGGTCAATTCTGACCCTGGAACCAATGTAACGGAGAAAGTAACAAACCTTCATTCGCACAAAACAGTAAATTTTAAATGAATAATTTAGTGTATGATACGTTTTTTGTATTGACATTTTATTTATATACTATTTTTACATTTTTTCAATTAGTTTTCCAAATTGCCTGTCAAATTTACTTTCCGACCATAATTTACATTTGAAATTCTGCCAAACATATATTCTCGCACATTTCGAACTCGATTCAGCACAAAAAAAGTCCGTAATCCTACTCGTCTGTATTCAGAGAGCTTGACTCTTTCGCGGCCCCCATAGAGGCTATATACGAACAATCTTGAATGCCTCACCGCAACACTTACACTATGCTTCCGCGACGAATTCGCACGTCACTTTCGTATGTACGTCACATATCGCTTTGTCGCCGAAACGGGACTCTTCTCACCCTGACCCCTTTCCTTGCGCATTATCGTATAGGGGGACCTCCTCTTCTTTTCTTCGCTTGTGGAGAAAGGCGTTGTCTTTTTCCTTTCTCTTTCTTTTTTCCCGCCCGCGCTCGCACGCCCATTGCCGTCTAACGCGATGTTTGTGTTGCAAATGAAAGACACGCGGTTTGCGGTTTCGCGCAGTTGTTCTCCCACTGCGCCGTCTCGCCTTCTGCCGGTTTAATCATTTACGAGACTTTTGTTCGCTCCCCGTGTGGTGTGTCGTCTGGGTTTGATATAACATCTCCCGCACTGTCAGTGGCAAATTTTCAGGTTCGGATTTATTGCGCTTTCGCGCAGTGATATCTCTGTGGAAGTTTTGACCCCCGAAGCTTGCTCCGTCGAGAATATTGAGCGTTTTAATTTATTTATCTTTTTTACTCGACCTTACGCAAATCAAATTTGTTTCAAGTTCTCTGATGAAATTAAGAAAGCCAATTTCACAGACAGCATATACGTTCAACATAAAAATATAATTTTAATTCATTGTTATATAAATCTTGCATTTTACTGACTTTCCACTTCATAAATTGATTGAATACATTTTTTTTACCGTTAGTAATCACTATTTCTTTCTTTGATTAATTTTAAGCTTAAACCTATCGTTTCTTCATTAACTGTTTGAATAAATAATGACAATTAAGAAGACAAGAAATATATATTTGGTTATTTTAAAAAATTTTTTAATACAACTTTCAATATTCCTCGTACTGTAGATTTAAATGTTGAATAATACAAACAATAATGCTTACTTCTTCCTGGTACCAAGATAAGACAATCTATTGAAGTTGTTACCGAGTTCGAGAAATAAATTTAATGCAAATAATTGCACATTTCTATTCGATTCTTCCGGACGGAAAACTTTTTTCAATCGTTAAATTTGTATACATTAGAATACGTAACGCGCTTGTTGGTGTGGCCAAACTAATTGTGGATTAATGCAGTAACAGCGTAGTTTAAGTTCACTTTATTCTTCAAAACTAACGTAATTTCTGAAAAGATATTGCTCATCTTTTACGAGGTATACAGCGAACTTCTCGCGAAATCGATTATGCAGTCGGATGGTCTCTACTCAATCGCTGGCATTGCAAAAAGTGACCCTGTGAATACTGAGATGTCGGAGTTGTTGTCTTGAAAGCTTGTGTATCTCATGTTCAACATTCATTGGTGGAATGGTAATGTTAGCGATTTACAGTCAGTAAACACTTCGAATTACAGTACCGTCACTGTATTACATCGTTCCGGCATAAACTTGTTTGTGCGACAAAGAAAATTCACCAGAGTAGAGTGTAAAGCCTTCAAACCCATTGACAAATGAAGTAAAGTGTTTGTTGTGCTCTGAAAAAATTCTTTGGAATCGAGAAAAAACGTTTTTCAATATAATATAGCAGGAAAATATTTGCTTCTCGGGGAATAAATTTATTCATTGGAAATATATTCAATAAAACGCACTTTTTTTTGCTGTGCAACTATTACTATTAAAAAGAAAAAAAAAAAAAATCAACACATCGGACCGTTAAGATAGTTTTTTTTTTTCATTTTACCTCAATTTCTGTAGCAACCAAAAATTTCATCTATAGCAATAGAACTCCCGTTACTTCTCAGCAGGGCAAAAAAAACCAACCAACTCACTATAACTCCCAGCTACATATATATATACTTGCCTTCATCTAACTAGATCACGTGGCTCGACAACATTCTTCTGCTCGTCATCCCGGCAAAAAAAAAAAAAATATATCTTTCCCCCCCTAAAACTCGAAACTTTCGGATAGACCTCACCGTTGGCAGGGTTTTTTAACGATCGTATGGGGCCTCACCTCGCACTCCCGCACATCCGCGATAGGTATATTATACGCTGGCCAGCGCCTTAGCACGCGTTCGCAAGTGTGTCACTAGGCGACTTTTGTCCTCTTCTCCTTGCCGAAGCGCGCGCGCACACACACACAAACGGAGAGCGCGCGCGGGGGGCTCTTTCATCCTTGGCACGCCGGCGAGCGCTTAGTCCGCGCGAAACCTCTTCCGCGGCCGTCCGCACCGGCTCGAGCTCGCGCGCGCACATATATAAATCGCGAGCGCGAGATAAGCGCATAAGTACTGCTTTATGGTTCGCAATAAAAGACAGACAGACAGATACACACGCACATCACCTTTCCTCTTTTACTTGCTGTACTTATACATAAGCGTGCCTGGACGCTCCGGCGCTCTTCACTTTTTATCAGTGTGTGCCTGCAAGTAGACAAAGGCTGGTGAGCATGAGCACCGATGTCTGATTAGAGTCGAGGCGCCGTACAGCTCCGAACCGTGCGTTATCGAAACTCGTATACATCGCACACAGTGCGCGTGCGTCGGTGGGCGCGCGCCATCGCCGAGGCAGCGATCGCGGAGTCGAATTTCATAAGCGCCAAAGCGCGAATGCCTTATAGCGGGCCCAGCTATAACCGTCGTCGGCAGTTTTCCTCGCAGTGTTAACTCAAGTGCAAGCGCGAGTGCAGTGTGGACAAAGTGACGTATATGTGTTCTGTGCGTTTTCGCGAGTTGTCCGCATGCTTTATATACGTGCATTATCGTCAGCAGTGCGTGGATCGACGCTTCGGAGCGATATATATTTGCCGCGAATATATCACGTGCGTCGACTGTGGGCAAACATTGATTAATTTCGACTATAGTTTTTGTTCCCTCTGCTCGCGCGAGGCCGCGCGCAACGGCTGTGTTGAATTACGCGATTTGCCAGAAGTAAAGCGCGCACACGTGCATCAGCGCTACAATCAATGAAAACGAATAGCTAATCAGTCGGTGGGGCTCGCGGCGCGGGAGAACGGCTGCGTTTACATCGGCGTGTATAGGAAGCGCGCGAAGCCAGCTGACAGGAAAAAAAAATTCCACATATATAGCTATATCTTGATAAAGAGCACCGACTCTTTCGCGCTCCATCTCGTCGTATTTATGTCTCCGGTGTGCCTGTACTCTTCACGCTCTCGTGCGCGCGAGAATATTACTAGTGCAGGGGCCCCGTGCGAGGCGGCAGGAAGACGATGTCGCATCTGCGGAAGAAGACGAGCGGCGCGTTTGGGAGAAGCCGGAACAATCGACACTTTGCTCTACTCGGTAATGGCCGACCCAACGCCACGATCGTACGACTCACCGATAATCGCTTACACGAGGTACGACTGTAATCCGAGAGGCTTTTATTTTTTTTCTTTTTCCTTGGAGTTTTGCTGCTCTGTGCGAAACAGAGAGAGGTTGAGGCTTGACGAAGACCGACGGTAGACGATTTGTCACTGACCAGGGAATGTCGTGCAGTTTGCATTGATTTTTTTTTATAGAGTTAAAAATACCGCTTTTTGCAATGGACGTACAAATCATTGATTTTTCCCACTGAGTGAAAATGCGCGCTGTTTAGACGTAAAAATAACCTGTTGAGCGGCGCTTCCGTATGTGCGTGTTTTTTAAAAGGCGGCGGGGTATTGTCAAGCTTCGTTAAATAAGTGTCATGGAGCGGAAAATTATTTTTTAAAGCAGAGTTTTAGTAGAATTTTGTGAAAGTGATTATTTTTCATTGGATCATTATATGTAAAAAGGTAATTTTTATAAGCAATAGATGCTGTTGTAGATATATGTTATTTATCGGGCTAAGAAAGTCTCTAGTTTTATCTAGTCGTTTGTGTATTGATCATTCAATGTAGATTATAGATATACATTTAGATAAGAAGATACTAGTATAATTAAAATATTTGTAGGGGTTATTGAAAGATAAAAGTACGTGCCTCTAAAGATACTATCAATTTATAATAGGGTAGCCGCAGCAAGTATGAAATAACGTATGAAACATTTTCTAAAAAATTGTAAATGTTGAAACCTTAAACTTAATTGAACATTTATTATCCACAAATGAATGTAGAGCAGGCTGTTGTTCAACGGCTGTTTATAGAAAACAAAAGTTTTCGTATTTATGTTTTCTACTTTATATATTTTGACAATTTTTACTTTCTTGTTTTATATCATCTCGATTGCGACGTGATACGTAATTATGAGTTGATTGAATTCAAATCATTAGTTTAATCGATTAATCGTTAAAAAAGAGACATTATCTTTTTTGTTAAATGGGCGTGAAGAAGTTTGTGTATAATATACGTTGATAAAAAATTTTAATCGTCAGGAATGCTTTCTAATGCACAATAAGTTTTTAAATTTTTATTAGTTTTTTACGAAATAAAAAGAATTGCATCTAAAAAGTTTATTACAATTGCAGTTCTGTTGAAACACTGCTTATGTCATCTAACACTGTAGCTAATCGATCATAAACTTTTATTATTACATAAACGTAAATTGCATGTTTTTAAGCCTCAACAGAAAGAAACACTATTCCTATAAGCATTTATTGTTTGAACTTTTTGCTCATACTATCATTTTGTACTTCCCATGTTTACTATCATAAGCTTGCATCGTGCGATTATTCGCACTAAGATTATTAGTTTGCTTTGCATGCTCAATAAACCTCTATTACCACGAAGCCGAGAAAAGGTAAAATTAACTGTATTTTATTCAGCAAATTACGATCTATTTTTAGTCAGTTTATTGATTTATTCCGCTCTTGACTATTACGTGAAGTAGTCGATTTAAGGATTTTTATTGTTATCCATACCGATTAATCAGCTGACTGTAATTACGTTCTAAAATCCGTTGTGTAACAATAGTAATAGTCAGTGTAAAAAATATATCACGGAAATTCTTGTAATATTTACGAGTTGTAATAAATTAAAATGTTATTAGTATCTCACTCTGTAAAAGTGTACCATTAAATTCGTTAAGTTATATTGTTGATTCACTTTCTTGAGTTTCGCGCATAATACATCACCACACCTAAGTAGTAATTAGCTTCACAGAAATTATCAAATGCCGGCCAAATTCTAACAAGACACTATGTATTTTCGACGTCTGCACGAATCCTGGCAAAACTTGCCATCAACGGCGTAAAATTTCTGCCGCAGCACTCCAGTTATTACTCACATCGGCATTTTATTTATGAGTCATAAACCTGCCTTAACGAACGCATAGTGCCAATTGTTCGCTAAAAATTAAGTATCATCCGCTTAACATAATTCTAGCTATAATTAACTTTTATTTGTTATATATGCAGTGCCGTTCATTTAAGTAATCAAGATAGCTTTTTGTTTTAGTTTCATTTTCATTGATATACTAATAAAAGAATACCAATGAAAATTTTTTGAACTATTTTAATTTAGCTAAAGTCACTTTTAATTTTTAGTTTATAAAAAAGATAGTTTTTACATGTTTTATACTCGTGCACTTAAACAGACATATAATAGTAAACGATAATTTCAATAAAGGCATGTTTACTCATCAAACTCATTTTACTTCGTACAAGAAAATTTCTCAAAGCATATTTACCGGACGTTTTAATTTAATTTAAGACAAAATGAATAATACGAGACTTGTGCCAATTTGCAAAGTGCAACAAGTTTTGACATGTAGAACAGAATATAGTTTCAGTAAAATTATCGTAATATTATGTCATAATATAAAATAGATTCTGAAGCAGAACGTATAGGTTTCCATAGATTGGGGGTTCTTCTATATTCATATGATTTTATATCACATATGGGCATATCTCTAGAACTTTTGACTATAAAAAAGATAATTTTTTCAAGTAATTTATTGCTGCTATTAAAAT